>JANIHZ010071542.1:0-18017 GCA_027478365.1 Erythroxylum rufum | reverse complement strand
CAGGTTGAATGGGTTACAATTTATGGAGTAGCCTACTGGTTTTTATGGCAATGGAGAAACAAAAGCCTTTTTGAAGTCGATTTTGCTTGGCCGGAAGAAGTACTAGAGCCGTTATGAAGTACGTAGATTGAAGAGTCAGGGCAATGGTTGTGGAAAGCTATGTGTTTAGGGCTCAGGGATTACCTGTTGGTAATGTAGTTAGTTGGACCAAACCGACGGAAGACTGGGTCAAGTTAAATACAGATGGAGTGGTTAAACAAGGGACTAGCATTGCTACTGCTGGTGGGTTGCTTAGGGACTGCCATGGACAGTGATGTGGTGGGTTTATCCAGCACATCGGAAAGGGGCTCGCCTTTAGCTACCGAACTTTGAGGAGTCCACTCGAGACTTACCCTGGCATGGATGCTTGGATATAGACGAGTTGTCGTCGAAATGGATTCTCTAGAGGTAATTAATATTCTTTCCTCTTCCTTTATAGTTTCGTCTGAGGATAATTTTTGAGTGGCAGGTACCCGTGGTTTAATCCACCGAGCATGGGAGGTGAAATTTCAGCATGTATATCGCGAAGGAAACCATTGTGCTGATAATCTAGCCTTTCTTGTAGTTTTATCCAACCCAAGCCTGCATATCCTTCAGGAGCCTCCGACGGTCGTCATGAAATACATACACCGAGACAAGCAAGGAGTTTTGTACCGCAAAATATTGCGCTAATTAGGGTGTTTATTTGTCTGTTTGGTTTTTTCTTTCCTTTGTATTAAAAAAAAAAAAGAAATATGTCCAACCTTTGCGTGACCTTGTTTGTGTTGATCATAAGAAACATGAAGACTATACTGGTGGAAAGGAATTACAAGTTTAATAAAGAATAAGGATTACTTTGGAAATGGCCTTTGTATATCATGAAAAGAGTTTTGAATGAAATCTTCAAAAATCCTTTTCTTTACCTCTAATTCTTATTTTTAGTAGACATTCCACCAACTAAACGACATGTAAACTTGTCGTACCCAATTTTAGGGATGGTTTATAAATCTACTATTTTTCAAACCACATTTTGCCTTAAATTAACTTAAGCTACATAAAAATCTAAATCAAACCAATAATATCAAAAGATGTAGTTCAACAGAAATAGAAATAGAATATAAAGTTATACCAATACAAAGCTTAATAAATAATCACATTCAAAGTTAGAGGCAATAAGCAGTTGGGAAAAAGTAAGTTGTAAAATTAAAATATTAAAAAAAAATTAAAGGAAAAATAACAATACCTCTCATTGATTGATACAAACTATCTATCTATCTATATATATATATATATCAAATTTCTAAAATTTTAAAACCAATTAAATATCTTTTAATGGATTGGACGATTCATTGTAACATATGGTAAGTTCTCATTAACATCTCTGATAAGAAATAGCCTAAGAAAAGCTGGCACTTAGGGATGCATTGCTTATTCTTGCACACAGGAATGTGTAATCCGCAAAAAGACTGGCAAAGGGCCCTTAGACCCACACACCACCCGATTATAAGGGATCAATCAAACACCATTAAGTCACTTCTTAAACCCTTCCACAATTTAATTTCGCATTTCCTCGGTTTGACTCGAACAACATAATATTTGAATGAACAAATATCCAAATTAAAGCTCCCGAATTTACTCAAACAAAAGAAGGGAATTTTTCTTAGCGTATCCAATGGACTGCTTGAAAGTTGAAAATTCTTCCTTCAAAGGTTACTTCTTTATTTATATTATAGCAAATAAGCGTTATTCAATTTCTCTAGTTCCTACCACTTTGCTTTTGAACCAAAAAGGATGGAAGAAAAGGAAATGATAACGGGAAGAATTCCACTTCGGTTTTCAGAATTTCGTCAGAGACTTGCAGGCCAAGAAATAGCTGCCTAATTATGTGATCTAACTAAGTCACATTTGAAGATTGTCCAGTGGGTTTATAATATCACAAAAAACGGTGATTCTTAGTCCTGGGTGGTCCAACTGAACCTGCCGTGGTATGATTAAGACAATACGATTTACGAATACCAACTATTATATACTCTGATTGCATCTTGTTTGACCAACATTATGCGAGTCAGATTAACATAAAATATAATTGGAAGAAAAAGTAAACAGGTCCGAATAGGAATCCCAAGAAAATCAACAATATATGTGAAACTTGAACTATTGAACAATAAACAAATGCAGACGAGATCTCACACGATTACACTGGTGTCATACATCTGCTTCTTCACATGTTTCACACGGTAGCTTAATCTCAAAGGATGTCCAATCTCCACACATCCATATGCACGTGCAAAAGAAAAGCTAAGGATGTCGTTCCTCATTTTGCTCAGGAAGCAATTAACTTCATGTATGCACCAACAATCCTTCTAACTTGAGCAGGTGATAAAATCAGTTCATATGTTCAATAGCAATTTCTTCAACAATGTTGATACGGTGGGGATCTTCTTGGTTCTTGATGACGCGATCATTAAGAAGTGATGAAGAAAAACAAAAGGTTAAAAAGCAGAAAAGCATTACACATTCAAGCATAACTCTTTCTGGCTCAAAATTATGTACAATATAAAGGATACACAAATATTTCACCAGACATTGATATATTCTACAAAATTTACAACGAAAAATGAGAGATATTTCACTTTCATGAAAAAGTAACAACAGATATTACTCCATCTTCTCCTTATTTAGATTTGACCCTACGTTGGGTGCCCTAGCCCTTACAAGGTCAACTAGTTGCTACCGCCACCCGTCAATTGCCTCTGTTTTTCATCCCCTCCTGTAACAAAACATTTGCTTCATTTACAGCCCACTAGGTTGCATTTGTATTGATAACATAAGAAATCTAGTTCATATGATCTGTCATTAACATACTTTGTTTCTTCAAACAAAATATCTAAAGCATATATGTCAGACCTCAACTCAATCCAAATCAAAGATCTACTACATTCAAATGAACCTCAACAGGTCACCAGAGAATTCGTCACATCCTCATAGAGCATCAACAAGACATAGTAGATGTATCAAGGCACTAAAAGCTTGGACTCGTAAAACAGCCAACACCTTTTTATACCTAAGAACTCGCATTCATTCTTGGTCTTCTTTGTGTGCCAGATATGATATTATTGTAAGTGATAGCATAGTAGAAGGAAAGTCGAGCAGCCTTGGGAGGTTGCTCATTCTGAGTTTATCCACTTCAAGAAACAGTTCTGTATTCTGATTCCTCAGCTGTCACATCTTTAATATTATACACAGATTCACATATATCAAACTTAATCTTCCTACATCTACTCAATTTTGTGCAAAGTACGTCTACTGTTTGTGCAAATACTTTCCAGGAGCTGAATCATGAACAAATTGAATAAAGTTCACTTTTTCACATGGATGAATTAGAGCACAAATGTCATTCAAGGTAATAAAAGGAAGCATTTCCTGTGGATGATGAAGTTTTACATGTCAGAAGTTTCAAGAGTTGCAATTTTCAAGAGATAATGGCTGTCCAAAAATCTATAGAATTCACAGGCTTATAGCTAAGGGAGCTCCCCCAATTGGGAGAAAAGGTACTTGGAGAAACAAGAACACAGAAGGCCAAACCAATTAACAACGGACAATAAATTCAGTTTCAAAGATACTAAGAATGCCACTTTCAGTAAGATATATAAAACTTGAAGGAGAGGAATTTGTTACTCACAAACTTCTCGCCATATAAATTTGATTAGCTCATTTTTATTTTTGAACTCTGCTTAACTCTGAGCACACTCAAAAGGGTGTAAAGATCCTTCTGAAAAGTCGTGCATCCGAAAACGCTCCAATAATTCAAAGGGGCTGAAACTAGCATTGTATAACCATCATAAGCACAACTAAACTTGATATAAATAATGTATCTCAAATAAAAAGGATTATTCAACACTTGAAGTTAAGAACAGAAATGCGTAGCATGAAATTGGGGAGAAAGGGAGCAGGGGACTTCAAGATATGCAATCCCGATGCCGCAGATGAGTTGAGCTAGTTTTGAATTGGCCTTCACTAGTTTTCTCACAGATAAGCTGATCTATGGAACATAACTATTATGTGATAACTTTTGCATTTCTTGAGCTCAAAGCCCAATAGCTTTGTGACTTCAAGATATGCAATCCCGTTGTCACAGATGAGCTGAGCTAGTTTTGAATTGGCCTTCACTAATTTTCTCACAGATAAGCTGATCTATGGAACATAACTACTATGTGATAGGTTTTGCATTTCTTGAGGTCAAAGCCCATTAGGTTTGTGACGTCAAGATATGCAATCCCGTTGTCACAGATGAGCTGAGCTAGTTTTGAATTGGCCTTCACTAATTTTCTCACATATATGATGATCTATGAACATAACTATTATGTGATAATTTTTGCATTTCTTGAGGTCAAAGCCCATTAGGTTTGTGTTTAGAAGTGCTCATAAATGCCAATTAACTTGTAAAAGCGAAAAACCCGCATAGTGAAGGTGGCTGACTTTGAATGAATTCAGATTCAAATGCTAAAGTCTTTGACTAGGCCAATCTTACAGGATAGCTTCACGATTATGACACAGTCTACGCTGATTGCTTTCCATAGCTTCCAACACATTAGAAGTCTCAGGTCCAGCTGCTCCCCCAGCCACTATTGACGGAACAGGAGCCTTTGGAGTCCAAATCTACAGTAACATGTCAGGAAAATCAGAAAACTATACCTTAGTAGGTGAACCCAAATACATCTGTCCTCACCTTTATTGTGTAATCAATCCCACTGGTTGCCACAACACAGTCAAATGGATGGCTCTGCACACAGTTCACAACTGTCGAGAGAAGTGGAGGTGAATCAGGTTAATCAACAACAGACAAACTTTTGGGAAAGGAATAGTATTG
Source organism: Erythroxylum rufum (assembly GCA_027478365.1). Taxonomy (NCBI): domain Eukaryota; kingdom Viridiplantae; phylum Streptophyta; class Magnoliopsida; order Malpighiales; family Erythroxylaceae; genus Erythroxylum; species Erythroxylum rufum. Next base: position 13,129 of record JANIHZ010071542.1, on the reverse strand, counting down.
CCAGAGGGAGGGCATATTACCAGCTTCATCTCCTAGTAACATTTTTATTAGTCTACCAGTTTGCTTCTCCCATATAAACCATCTACCATCATCACTTCCACTTGCCACGTATTCACCTATACATTGTTTGATTAAAACCATAAACCAAATTAACTACTTTAAAATATGTTATCAACGAGATCACAGTAATTTCCCAACAACAAAATCCAAGCCAAATCTAACGAGGCACCTTGTTAATTGTTATCAACGAGATCACAGTAATTTCCCAACAACAAAATCCAAGTCAAATCTAACGAGGCACCTTGTTAATTGTTATACAGGACCCCTAGTAATAAATGACAAACAAGACACAACGGATAAACCTGAAGGCAGAAACAAAAGACGTGCAATAAAGAAAATTCATCACAAAAGTAACCTCTTTGGCCCAAAAAGCTGGCTTGTTTTATATCAGTTCCAACATTACAATGGCCCACGTATCTCTGCTTCATATCAAAGGCTACCTCTGGCTGCAACATAAAATAAGTATGAGGAAATAATCTTAGATTGAAAGATATTTAAAGTTTATGAATGAGTCAGCTGCAACAATAGAGAACTCCAAAATTTATAGGAAGTAATATTGAGACAGCAAGTCCAAAGTTCATCAAACAATTCTTGGATAGGTATACATCTGATACTATATCGACTTTCAAGTATTTTAACATAACAATCCTGTGTGTGCATGCATAAGTGAGGCACAGAGAGAGAATTTGTCAAATCAAGTATGGAGTAAAGCATTAAGCTACTTCCTAAAAACCAAAAGATATTAGTATTTTTGCCTCCATCATGTTTCACCCATTTAACAATCCATTCAAATTGTTGTAGACAAAAAGCAATAATGACAATGTTTTCTTGGCATAACCATAGGGGGATTGGCTATTATCCAGTATGACTAGCTTAGAAACACAAGCAATTATTGCCATTTCTTGACACTAAACACCTTCATAACAAACCTAAAGAACAGCATTCCCATGAGTTCCAAGTTCGGTACTGAAAAAATAAGAAATTGTTTTCTCTTATTGTATAATGGATAACTGGAAACAAAACATTTAATGAAGATCAGAGTGTGAACCTGATAAGGCGTTCGATCACTTTGTGAGGATGAAGGAGACCCACATGAGCCATTTGTGCAGCTTGTTTCTCTAGTTGAATCACCTCTTCTATGAATTCTGAGATTTAGACTTCCATGAAGAATGTTGGAATGAATATCACGAGCTTCATCACCTGGAACGGATGTTTCAAAGTCCAATTCCAGTTCCTCGTCATAGTCAGAATCTTCCCTTTCAGACCTAGGAGCATCTTGTGAAGCATCACTATTAGCCTCTGATCGATAAAGTATGTCACTCAATGACAGTGCTCTACCACTTCTAGGTTCAGGCCTTGGAACTCCATCGTTTGTCTTATTAATCTTTTCAGCTTCAGCTAGTCAAACAAATATGCAATTAGATGAAGTTCTACTCTCAAAAGGAAAGAATAATATTTATAGATAAGTACTTCCATAGCTACTGGTACTAAAATGATGGTAGAATAACTGAAGACTTGACATCCTTTCTCATGTTTCATTTTTCAAAGAAAATTTCCAGCGAGAGTAGGACAGCCAGAACAAAAACCTGAAGCAAGATTCTTTTTGATGTTCTCCACCCATTCAGACATCTCAGTGTTGGAGGGTGCAGAGCGTTGGGCAGCAAGGGCAAACTCTAAAGCCTCCTTATATTTTCCCAACTGCAATAAGTTAATTAATCAGCAACTGAGCTATAACAGCCAAGGGAAACCTAAGTACCATTAGCAGTTCAATATCACGACATATGCAGCAAGCACAACCAGACACATGTCCCTCTTTTAGAACAAAAAACCCCTTCTCAAGGTTCAGTCAGCCATCTTAGGCTCGGTATATAATAATTAATCTCTCTAAACCGTCTGCCGCATAATGTTTACAAAAAAAAAAATTCCTACAATGTGTGTAACAAGAAGTGATTGTATAACACTAAAAGTAGTCAAAGATGCATGTAAACCACAAAAAGTTGCTATCTTTTTGCAAGTTTGATACACATAAATTGCACATATACATACAAAATTAAAAGCATATGCACACATGGTTAAGAGCCAACAAGTAAATTTTAAAAAAAAAAGCGCAAATTTAACAATTTTGAACTTGTTTATCTTATTAACCCAATTTCCATCCCTATGAGGAAAATGATCTAAATAAGTGGAACTAGAAAGACCATATTCAAAGAAAATTGCAACACTTAAATAAATGCTATGTCTGCAGCAACATGAACGATTAATGAAGCAGAAACTACACAGTTAGTAGTGGGTGTTGCAAAAGATGAATCTACAGATTACTATTATAAGCATACCTGTGACAAAGCTTCGGACATATAGTAGAGAGCTCTAAAGGAAGAACTGTTGATTCTACGAGCACTATAGCAATCCCTTATGGCCATGTGCACATCATTCTTCCACTTCCGCTGAAAATTACAGCACAAACAACACAATTGGTAAAATATAAAGGAAATGAAAAACTGTTATTCAATAAAGCCTGTCAGAAACCTTCAGTAACAATGCTGCACGAATGCAGAGGCCTTCATGCCTAAGCATGGGATCAATATCATGACCATGACCACGACCATCACCATCCAGAACTTCGTCACAAGCCTCAATTCCAGAAAAATAATTTGCCCCTTCCTCTAAGCATTTTTCAGCATATTGAATCAGCTTCCTGCATTTCTCAAGCTGTAACAACCATGTCAGCATGGATAATATTGATAAACAGAAACAGAATAAAGAATAAAGCAAACCAAAATATGAAACACACCACAGAATTGCTTTTAGAACTCCTAATAGTTCTGGGTAGATCAGGTGGTAGCCACTGCAATTCTAGCCCATTAAACAACGGAGTGAAGGTGGTCAGCTTTGTAAGGTCTCCTATATTGTACTGCATAGCATTTCCACTACCTGCAAAGAAGTACTTCATACATCATTCAGCTAAATTCGATAACAATTGACCCAATAACAACGAGTCTAACAAAGAATTAATAAATTAAGTGAGGATGAAAGAACAAAGGGAATTTGACAGAACTTTGAAAAGTTACAAGAAAACAAAATTAACGTTGAAAAATTACAACAAAAGAAAATTTCCCAACAGCGATCCATTACACTTGTGAATGCTAAAGGTCACAAGTTAAGCTTCCGATTCCAGGAAGACCATAGGCAACTAGAAAATTAAACTAAGGATTAGATTATCAAGTACCATTACCATCTGGGCAGAAAATCCAATCTCACAAGACGAAGAAACATACCATGATCAACATTCATTAGGTATACATGCTCCCCACTATAACTAAGGAGAACCTCCTCTCCATTTGGACTGAAAGTAACATGAGTTAGGTGCAAGCTTGAACGTCCCTGACAAGAGAAAGGAGAAAGTTTGATCTTCTATGACAAATTCTGTTTAAATCATCCAGGCATGTACACGTAGACACACACACACACACTGATGCAAAAGATTTTAGAGTTAATAAACAAAGTAAAAGAGGGAGTATTAGTCAACCACAGGCTTTATTTTGGTGGAATGAAAAACGGGAATTAAAGGAATAGAAAGGGCAACAAGGGATGAAATAAAATTACTTTATGCTAAGTTTTCTTTATTACATAGGGTGTAATAATGTCAGATATATTGTACTAATTTGTTGAGGACTTAAGCTTATCTATGAATAAAGAATCCTTATTAGAATAGGATTCAAATTTATGCTTTAAATTTTAGTTAGGAGCCTTTTCATACTAGAATAAGGATTCTAAAAACTTCTATAAATATGTGTACTTAACCCTTCAAGAATAAGATACTCTAAATTTTGCGTATAACCTTAAGTTTTCAATTAGAAAGTGTGATGTTTTCTTACAAGATTGATTTCCTATCCTCCATTACTTGTTTACCACGCTAAAATTCCAGCTATATCAAGGCCTAAAACTCTAGCCTAAATTTCCATCAATCAAATCCTAAAATTCAAACTAATCCAACTCAAAATTCCAACAACCTAAGTTGAAATCTAGACCTAAAATGTGATATTCCAGCAGCCTAACAACACTCAACAGCCCATATTTCCTAGTTTATGTGAGTTTTAGCTACTAGTTGATATTTCTTCTATTTTTGGGTGCGTGCGTGTGTATGCGTGTGTATTATGTATTATATATATATATAGAGAGAGAGAGAGAGGGAGAGGGAAAATCATAAGAAAATTAAGAACAATGGAAAACTAAAAGTTACCATAATCTTGTGACATGTTTACAAGAGCCATAAGAAACCCTTTAGTAAACAAATAGTAACATATTCAAAGGACATTTATTTCATTTTGATCAGTTATAATAGTCAACTTCAGCATGCGTATTTAGAAGGAATTCACATAACAGTCTACAATTTCGAACTCACACGTTCAGAAAGATGCATTGGGCAAAAATAGCCAACACAAGGAGGTGGAGACATTCTCCTCCGACAAGAGGTTAGAGGAGGCAACATCCTTCTATCATACAGCCGAGCAAAGGAATCACTACATATCAAAGGTTAAGATTTCAATATTTCCACATTAATGATGGGAAAAAAAGTAACTCAAATCTTCCCTGTTGGAAATAGCACCTGCCACCGACTAGGAGCAAGTGAGGCCGACTAGTACTGATATCGCAAGATTTTAGGGCCAAGGTCTGTTTAGGAGGATCAGCTAATGACCTTTTCATTCCACAACGTAAGTCGAGCTGTAAGTGATACACAACCATTAGAACTAGATAATGGACGTTAGTCAAAGTACAGGGTAACAACTGAAAAGCAATACAAAAAGCATATAGGCTCTATCAAACTCGATGATACATATCAGCCCCCTCATTTTGTTTGGTGCAGCTAATATGGGAACTAGATGTCAGTTATTCTTTAGTATCCTAGTCCATGAACAACCAACCACTGCCTTAACAGGCCTTTTGAATCTTCTATTTACATTTGTAGCTTAACTTCTGCTAATAAATTACTTTCACGTGTTACAAAGGAAAAGATAAACAGCCTCATAATTTATTCAATTGATAGATCAAGTTTTTGATAATTTACTGGATCATTCTTTATAGGACCAAACATCTTAAGCCATATTGCTAGTCAATTCTGTAAACAAATTATCAGAGAATCTAGAATTATAATGTTATCTCCTCTACATGTAATCCTTGCCATCAAGCATATCGATTTCCTTCGTTATATACTGAAATGTTTATAGTAGACTCCAAAGGAAATCAACTAGCAAATCATCAATGCTTTTCATTGTTCTACTGACGTCTTCAACAAGAGGTAACAAGTTCGCAATAGTCCCATGGTCATTACCAGATGCAGATTATGATATTGTAAGAGAATAACAATGATCACACTGATCTTTCACCTGAAAAAAGCCTGTATAGATTACACGATACAGAGCAATTGACCACTAGGAGACACACCTTTCTAAGAACGTAATCAAAGCTTTTACACCATAAGACCAAATTCAAATTAAAGATAATTGAAATTTTCAACTTTTTTAAACTCACTAGAACATTGCGACATTCCTGGGGAGAAGATCCAGCTGGTGGACAAGTAGAACACTCGCGAAAGTCATGCTGTCTCAGTGTCCCATCTTCACTAGCACTCCAAACAACATGAGGGTTTCCAACTTCAACCTTCATAACAAAACAGATGAAAGTCAACCAATGCAGAAAGTAAAACTATATTGACATTCAATGTATTCACAAACTGAAATCTTACAGATAACTTTTTCACTCTTCTAGAGTGACACTGGTACAGCGCAGATGGAGCAACTGCGTTATCATCAACACTCCTCGCACTTGTCTGCGATAAATTGAATAAGCGAACCTGCAGGAAAAGGGAGTTAGACAAGTTCCAGGAAGTTAAGACAAGTTCCAGGAAGTTAAGGAAATATCATCCACTTATATTGAAATTTGAACTGTACCTCTGCATCCCCAGCTCCAGACACCACAAGCTCATCAGATGTTTCGGGTATAAATTTTGTACAGAATATGTTTGCAGAATGCCCAGTATCAATAGAATGCAATAGCTTTTGACACGTGTAGCTCCAGATATTCATCTGCAGAAATCTCAAGTGTCAGCAACTATTTTCTACTGAAAAAATTGGAAGCGCATGTCTACTGGAAAGCAAGCAAAGAAAAGCTTCCATTTCTTGTCCATAGAAGGCTGTCTCTCCACTACTTCATGTTGGTTTGCACTCATACACAATCTCCGACACGCAAATACCAAAAGTAGGATAAAATAGAAAGTATACTCCTGCATCCCAACCAACATTTTATTCCCACATCTATTTTCAAGCTACCTTAACCTATCCTGTTCTAAGCTCATCAGATTTACAAGGCCATCCTTCCCTCCGCCCCATCAGCTATTTCATCCACGTTCTCTTTTCCTAACATTTGAAACAGTTCAAAAACACTTTTGCCCAGCAGTGTAGGAAAAATGAAGGAATAACGAAAAGGAAAAAAGAGGCTTGAAAATACATACAAGAAACTTCCTCTCCCACAAGACAAGAAGTTAGACCAAGAACACAGAATTTGATTGGGCATTAATGTGTTATGGTAAACTTTAATCGCACCACATGTTTATCAAGGCATTTTTAAGATGCCTAGATCACCTTTAACCAGTTATATATTCAACCAGGTTTCTACTCGGTTATTGCATACCTAGATAGTCCTTAACCACATATAACCAAGACCACGAAAGCCTGGCAACAGAGTAGGTCTCATATGCTGCAGTGACACAAATAAGAACATTAAGATCTCACACACAAGCATGCCTTTATTCAATGAATTTGTTGTCCTCTCCTATTTTCTTTCTGTTTGGTATGCAAGGTGGACTTCTGTAAACTCTACAAATATACATATATGCATACAGAAGTTTGTACCCGTGTATCATCTGACCCAGATATCAAAAGTGACCCTTTGGAATTCCAAGCTATAGCGTTGACACAACCCTGATGCCCCTGTAGATGTGAGAGACAGCACCATCAAAACAGACAGAGATTCTAAGAATAAATTTCTAATAAAACACATAATTATGGAAAACTGCAAGAAAACCACTAAGTATTTCAAAGGGATAGAGCTTTTAAATTACTGATCCTGTGGGCTCAAGTGTCTAAAATATAAGCAGAGCAAAACAAATATAAGGGAGGGAGTAAATGAACATATTAAACAGTTCAAGTGGCGCTTAATAGAGACAGATTGGAGGAGAAGAATAAACTGATAATAAGATCTGTTCGGTTTAGTACAGCAGCATCGTTTTAATGCTTGGCAGATACTTTAATCATACAAAGTTAGAACTTCTCCCAGCAAAGAGGCTCACTGCGATATTTAGAAGATTATGTTTATCGACAATAATGTAATACTTAACGTAAATCATATACACCTCCAATTCCTTGTCTTGCGATAGTCTGCGTATCAATGATGAATGCATCCGCAAGCGCTGGTTAACATCCTAAATTAAGCAAAGAAACAGAAAAACCATAAGATTTCTGTCAAATACGTCATTAATCAAACTTCGTATTCAATGGGATGACAAAAATTTAACTACAACAGCCAACGTGAGATACTATTCATTACACAGATATACATATGAGTACAAAATGAAAGAAATGGAAAAGGAAAGAATCACAGCCTCGGTGTCCCAACCCAAAATGTCTGGTTGCTGCAATTTCTAAACACGAGTATGACAAAATGTTTAGAAGAAAAAAAATATCATTTAAAAAGCAGGCTTCAATAGCTAACTAGGATACTTGAGTAGCAACAACACAAGCGTATGGATTGAAAATCAGTGTAACAACCTACAAAGCGCATTTAAAATCACCACAGTGCCCTGAATTGCACTTGATCAAAATCTAAAGCAAACAAAACAAGACCCCAAAAATCGAACAAAGAAAAGAAGTAGAAGATCGAGGTGTAAGCCAATGAACAGAAATTTACCTGGCGAACATCGAGGTATCTTCCGTGGAGCAAGTTAAAAATATTGCCGTCGTGGAAACCGTAAGAATCCATTGACAGGAAACTCGGGAGAGACGAGAAATTACAAAACCCTAAATCGGTTAAAAAGCAGTATATAGATTAGAACATATCTCCTTATCTGATCCAACCACGCGATAATCTAACATCATGGGTAAAATGAAGCTAGTTAGTGCGTGTGTACGTACGCCCCGATTTTCACCGCAAACCACGTCAAGGACTTTTATGTACCAACGAAGAGACGAGGCGAGGCGTAATAAATTAATAAAAATGGATGTTTAAGGTGGCTGGCTGGCTGGCTCGTCATGATTCAACACTTCTCTACTGAGATTGGGAATTGGGATCGCAGCTACAATACAACAATAAGATACAGGTCACAATCACACTAGGATTGGTTTGGGCCTAAACAGCACTTAGGCCTCAAAAGAAATCGTCATACACTCTTAAAACACGCTGCAACACCAGAAAAGGCAAAAGGAACTTGGAACTAACCATTCATACTTCTATTCGCAATTCCTTTTATTTTATTTGTATTTGCTTACTCAAACCATGGGTATAGGCGTATAGCTCTAAGATAATAATTAGCTAAGCGCATTAAGACCAACATCCTCCACTCAAATCATACCATAATTATCCCATTACATTAGCAACAGCATATTCAGCGCTTCGACTAGGGGCATCTACTTTTTTGTGAAAACAAGTTGACAATTAGAGACATGGGATGGGATGCACCAAACCAATCGGCCCCCACATACACCAAACTCAAGACTCAACAAGAGACTGTCTCATGTTACCAATATTTGCATGCGACTTGAGTACACGAGAATGAAGACAACCACAAAACCCAAGCCCACCTCAAATTACATCCAACCAATTCAATCAATTACATAAGCAACAAGCACGCAAATCCCAACCTTACATACAAACCACGCAAAAACAAACGCCTTTCCACAAACATGACTTGAACGGTCATGTCAAATTACAAGATCAAGCGCAGCAACTTGTAAGATAAATAGAGGCCCTCACTCGTGCAGCAGGTGCATAAATAAAGCCTCGCAAAGGGAAAATAAGCATCACAACAAAACAAAAAGGGCGAGAACAAAGCACGAGTGGAGTTTAGTTGGGTTAGGGGTCAGGTCCCACACCACCTAATTACTGAGCCTAGTCCTCCTTTCTTGGGGTTCGGGGGCGGTTCGGGGGCGCGTCCCCCTTGCGCATAATTAGTTTTCAAATGTGAGTGACAGAGTGCTTACTATCCCCAAACCCTAAGACACATCCGCTTAATGATTCACCTGCCCTTTACTGCCCAATAATATTAATACGCCCTGCCCCTGCTTCACTCCCCTCTTCTTCCTTCTAGAGACCGACACCATGAACAATTTGCAGAAGAACCCAAAACATTTTCCTCTTTTCCACCACCTCAGACGTTGAAGAAAGACTGTTCTAGCCATCTTTCAATCTGCAATTTTTCTTTTTTTCTTTTTTATGAAGAAAGTTTCAATCTTGTGTCAAACCTTTCTCGACACGGGTCCTTGTTTATTCTCTTCACACAGTTATCAGACTTATAAATAATTATTTATCTGGGACTGTCTAGCAGTAAATCACAGTACCAGGATAAGGTTATCACAGTTCATGTAGAACCAAGTCCCAGTTCCTTGGCTTTATGCTTCAAGAATTTCAAGTAATGAATGGCCTCATCGAGAACCACTATTGCATCCTTGCCCTTTCCACCTGGAATTATGCTCTGCAGAATGCTCACTGTCTCTCGAATCCTTTCTTTCCTCGTTCTCTTGTTGCTAAACTCTGAACCCATTTCACTTGCCGAGGAGTTGTTGCCATTGACACATCTAGATTCTGCATGGTCCTCGAACTCAGAACTTCTGACACGCGCCACAGAACTAGCTGTGTCCATGAGTGATCGTACATCACTATTGAATCCGTTGTACAGTTTTCGCTTTTTACTTGAGCCATCTGAACTAGCAACCTCTTCCATGCTTCCCTCGTACCAATAATGCTTACAATGAGCTGTCATTGTACTAGGTGAATGACCTGTACTGGTAACCTCATCGTCCCCCGTGTAATCACTATCATCATCCGAGTAGAGCAAAGCATTCAGCTCTTCTGTATCCTCGCGCATCTCACTTTTCGTATCAGTTCCATAGTTCTCATCCAATTCATAGGTTGAAACACGTCTCAAAGTTTCATTCTCCCCCACGTTTTCTTTGCCCAAATTAAAAAGGCCATTTGGTTTTGCACTGCAGGAAGTGAAGCACTGGACAGGATTGCCAAGTGCAGAACTGAAGATCAAAGTAGTTTGATCACCTGACTGATCAAAAACAAGGAATCTCTTCTGAACAGATCCAGTTTCAGCCTTAGGCGTAATGGACTCCATACAATTCTCGGATGTAGCAGTAGGTACTTTCTGCTTCATGTAGCTGTCTGAAGCAGGTGTGAAGGCCTGTCTGAATCGAGGCAAACAATAAAACCAGCGATGAGGTTCATTGGTTTGACCAACCTGAGGGTGAGGAAGCTCATGGAATCGATATGTAGGCAAAATTTGGTTGTTAGAGACAGTGGCAGTGCCAGGATTAAAAACCCAAGGAAAGGTACTTTGCTGCGCCGATTGCATTGGAGCAGCCATGGAATTCAGACTGGGTAATTGCCAACCAAATTGATGCCGGGGAAACCAAGTTTCAAAGTCTTTCCCCATCCGATCAAAGCAATCACCTAACAACAAATGTTCAAATTTGGTTTGTAAAAATCTCCAATAACAAGAGAACATAACGTTCAATGTTAAACAATAGGGCGAGATATAAGTATTACATACCAGAAGATGGCTTACAGCAGTAGTAGGAGTCGGCAATCACTACTTGTGTTTTAAAGGAATATTGGCAAAAACAAAAGTCTCCAGCTTAACTTAAAAACAGAAAACGGAAATTAAATCTACGTAACAGGTTTAAGCAAATGACGGAAGTATTCAGCCTGCAAAAAACATCAACAGGAAAAGTAAGTATCAGTGGATAAAACAAACTGTATTAGAGTAATTATCCTCCAAAAAACCGTTGGCTTGAGGAATAAGATTTATACTCCACTAACCTGGCAATCCTGAAGTGGTTGAAAACATGCTATGACTCTAACTATAATGGTAGCATTTCCAGCAGTTCCATTTTCGTGTTTCAATGCGCGAAAATTTGTTTGGCTCGCTGCTTGGCACACCATTCTACTCACCCAACCCCTCAAAGTACCAAAACACCAAGAACACAATCGTTCACGGAATGGTAAAATAACACACCCTGTTCATCAAGTGGGGGCGATGCCAATTGAACAACTGAAAGCTAGATTTACTTGTTATTGAAAAGATATAAATGAGAGAGACCAGTAAATGGACGAATGAATCAGTCTGTATAGATGATTGATCGGACAATGTTCAGCTAATTTGGAGTACATAACAGGGAATGACGATGAAAAAAGTGGATCCCATGGAAAATGACTGATAGAATAAGTGGGAGGCTAATGGAAATTTTGATCCGTAAAACAAACAAGTTACAGGATCACTCTGCAACAGAGATTCAAAGAGATGACTTTGCGATATACATCAACAGATAGACTCAACAACCACAGCATCCTGTTTCTCGTGCCAAAAGAAACGCCACAGTGACCTCCCAATCAAAATATTCTAGATTTCTGCAAAAAAAGAACTCAAATGTCAAAACCATATCTCTTACACGAAATCAAGGAAGTGGTTCAAATGCAAAAAGTAACTAGATTCTAAGACCCCAGATGTATAAACAGCAAATATTAGTAAAAAATATTCATAAACTTGGCAGGCAGAAACAGAGAGACAGCATAAAGACGAAGTCCTTGCAAATATCTTCTCCAATCAAGCAGGCATCTCTTTTTGGAAAATAAATCGTTAGAAGACAAGAGTCTACTCGAGTGATAGAAATGTGTCAAAAATAAAAATAATCAAGCAATTCGATCTCCTTGCTCCCAATTAGGCCATATGCTGTTACGAGTGATAATCACCTTAAAGTTCTTGAGCAACAGGAGTTAAGCTATCTTGTGAGAAGATGAAAACGCACCATTAAAAAACAAAACTTGCAAATTGAGCTCCAACAAACACAACAGGAAAAAAAAAAAAGCAGCAGGTAATGCAAAAGCCATAAACGAAGTGATTCAAGAGAGAGAACAAACGTCTTCAGATAAACATAACTAAATACCAGCAAAGAGCAGAAATCTGAAAAAGAAAACTTCAATCAAAGCAACAGAGAGATCCAGCATAAAAAATCCAAAGATCCATTAGCAAAGACTACGATTCAGCACCAAAAGTCCGAACACAACAAGTCCTCAAACCAAAAATCAACGTAGAAAAAGGGAAGGAGCCTTACATTAAAACACAGAATTCGTAAGAAACCAGATCTAAGAAAAAACGTGGCTTGTAAGAAACTGAAATCTCGATAAAGGCGAAGAAAAGCGAAGATGGCTACTGCTGCTGTTACTTGCTCGTAGAGAGAGAATGAGAGTAGAGAGTGAAGGAGGAAACATCAATTGCGGAGGATGAAACATTAAGCGTGGAGGATTAAAAAGGCTCAGGTTATATGGAATTAAATTGACAGAAATGTCCCTGTATTGTACTCTAAAAGTAAAAGAAGGGGAGTCTAAGTGGGGCATCCATCAATAGACAAAAAACAGCAAAAGGAAAAGAGAAGGAGCGAAAGAGTGTTTTGATACGTGCGTGCGAGAGGAGTTGCACGCAAGGCATAAGTGTACAATTATGATCTACTGCACCTCTCTCTGTCTCTCTCTCTCCCAAATCTCAACGGGGTTGGAAGTGAACTAGACTATAGCCTTCGATTAGTAAATGGCAGCTTTTTTTTCAAAGATTTTAGTTGTTTGATTACGTTAAAGTTATGATAATTATGTTTAATAATTAATAAATTGAATTAACGGATCAAACTTAATTTACTAAGTTTAAAAATACTTATATAAAAAATGTTTAAAAAATATTATTATATCAAAAAGCTATTATAAATTATTAAATACAGATAAAAATAATAAGTTTATTATTTAA
>JANIHZ010070752.1:0-29338 GCA_027478365.1 Erythroxylum rufum | reverse complement strand
ATACATGTTATGTGGGTTTGGTTTGGTCCATCATGTTGTCAAGTGCACTTTGACTTAAGGCTTCTCCCGCCTGCCCGCTAGTGGCTAGGAGCTCCTTCGCGGACTCCTCACGTTTACGACTACACAAGACCACTATGTGGGATTGTGTTAGCTCGTCATGTTCACGACTACACAGGACCCTTTCGGGAAGTGTGTTAGATCGTTCTGTTTATGGACCTACCAAACCATTCTGATATGCTTATGTGCGCATGATTTGTTTGACATGATGAGTGCATACATGATTAGTGCATACATGATTTTGTACTACTGTGCATATGACAAATTGAGAATTTCATGAAATAAGCGATTTCTGATTTCCAAATGCGGAATTACTATGTTTATGAAAATGTTCAATGAATATGAGTTTTATAAATGGTTTTGCTTATTCTTTTGTTATAAACCTGTTACCCACGAGCTTTCAAGCTCACCCCCTCCTTTTTCCCCACCTTCAGGTATTTGGGCAAGTAATGGAGTGAAAGCGAGTCAAGGCTTCACCCCGATTTGTTTATGCTGTGTTTCGAGTTATTTTGGACATTGTATTACAAGAATTTGTAGCATGTTAAGAATTATTAGTTCAAATGATTCATGTATTTTGTGAGACATTGATGTATTATGGCTTGGAGTGCCATTAGAATTTTGGTAATCCGATTCTTTGATGATTCATGAATGATGACTTATGTATGTTATAAGAATGATCGGAAATGAGAATTGTGTATGCATGAGAATGAGACCTTTTTGCATCGTAATTTAATTGGATCATATTCACGGGCATGACAAGTATTAGCACGCACACGATTATGGCACAAGGGATTGGGCTCCGAAAACGGGCCCAACATGTTTGGATATCAGAGAAGAAGAGCTTACAAGGACCCACGTACAAGTATGATGACATGTTTGTCAAGAGGTTGGATTTCGGAAACGGGATCCAGTACTTACAATGAGAGACAGTACCGTCAGGGTTCCTTTTGATGTGAAAAACCCATTTGCATCAAATTAGATTCGCAATTAGAGAATTAGTTCTATTGGAAATCAAGGCATTGAATTCATCATTTATAGCGGCGCACCACTTTGGAAGCTTTATTACAACAGGTGGGTTCGAGTTCTTATGTTTAGGCTTGGAATTGTTTGGGCAGTGGTAAGGAGTTAGTTTTAGAGCAAGTGACCATTAGGTGATGAGACTTTGGTGTATTGTGGAGAGTGTAAGAGGTAAGATCGATCTCTAAATTAACAGGCGCATTAGTAGATGAAGGAACAGGCTGGGTATATGAGTTGGTTTTGGTGAGTATGGAGCAGGTGAATTGTTTTTTATAGGTTGTTGATGGTGTTGAATTTGGGTGGTTGATGTTGATGAAGAAGGCATTGTAGCTGATTTTGGAGAGACCGATTTCTGATTGTCTAAATTAAGAAAAAGTAGTAAGAGATTTGCTAGAGAAGGGTGTTGCGGACTGGGAGATAGCTCATCACTTGACTTCAAATTTGCAAAAGGAAAAATAGACTCATCAAAGAGAACATGATGGGATATATAAATTTTACCTGTGGTAATATCCAAGCACCGATAGCCTTTATGAATCTTGCTATATCCCAAAAAAGTGAATTTTGTAGAGTGAGGTTCAAATTTTTTGCTAGTGTAAGGTTTGATCCATAGATAACAAACACACCTAAAAGCTTTGAAGAATGAGTAATTTGATTTTTCATGAAAGAGTACTTCAAAGGGAGACTTATGATTTAAGAGTGGTGTAGGGATTATTAATGATGTAATTAGTAGCATCAAAGGCATAGACCTAATATTGGAATGGTACAGATGAGGCATGGATCATTGCTAAAACAGTTTCAACTAGATGGTGATATTTACACTCAACACAACCATTTTGTTCAGTAGTTTTTAGGCAGGAGCTGCAATGAAGTATGCCATGTTCATTGAGATACTTGTTTAAGGCTAGGGATTCTCCTCCCAATTGGATTAAAGAGATTTGATTTTTCAATTAAAGAAATGCTCAACAAAATGATGAAATTTAATAAAAGTGCTAACAAGTTTAGATTTATAATGTACAAAATAAATCTAACAAAATTTTCTTAAATGATAATTAAAAAGAATGTAATACGTGCTACCATTAATCAAATCATGCAAGAGGGACCCCAGAAATCACTGCATATCAATTCAAGAGTAGTATTAACAATATGACTAGAAAAAGGGAAAGGTAATTTATGTATTTTGTTGATATTGCAACCATGACAAGTGGAATTTAAGGATTTGGTGAAAGGTAAACCACAATCTTAAAAAGCTTTATGAACTATTTTATTATTAGCATGACCGAGATGTTAGTGCCAAATAGAAAATGTAACAGAGGCTTAAATGAAACTTGACTTTGGAGAAAGAGAAATGGATAAAATGTAGACACCATCCTTAGTCTCTCCTCAATAAATTGGGTGCCTAATTGCGAAAGCCTTAACAAGAATATGGTCATAAAATAATTGAACAAAAACAGGATTATGATTAGTTATGGCATAAATAGATAATAAATTTTGATAGACATCAGGTACATGCAAAATATCAGAGAGAGAGATTAGAATTATTAAGATAAGCAATATAGTGACCAACATGAGAAATGGGAAGGGTATTACCATCACCAATGGTGACTTCTTCAGGACCATCATATTCAGAGTGAATTGCCAAGTTGTCTAGATCTGAAGTAAGGTGATGAGTTGCTCCCGAGTCCATTGCCTAGTTATTGTTTAAATTTTGAGATGAGGCGGTAGCAATATGAGACATTGGTTTGGGTGGATGAAAAAGGTTCGTATTAGTTGGGTATTGACGAGAGAAGTGGCCAACACTATTACAAGTATGACAAACAATAATTGTCATATCGAGAGATTGTCCATCTCGAGAGGTACTACCAGTGTATGATGAGTTATAACGAGCATTGCCAGTATAAGAATAGCCTGAATTATGAGAGTATCTTGAGTTACCTTGAGAGCCATGACCACTACTGTTTCTGCCACACCTCTCCCACGAGAATGTCTACCACGACTTTGATTAGTCTATCATGCACCAAAATTAGTAAATGCTTTGAGGGAATCAAATGGATTAACATCATGTTGTAGTTGCACTTCTTCACTAATAAGAAGATCATAAAGACCATCAAAATAGACAGAATCCAAGTGTGCT
Source organism: Erythroxylum rufum (assembly GCA_027478365.1). Lineage (NCBI taxonomy): Eukaryota > Viridiplantae > Streptophyta > Magnoliopsida > Malpighiales > Erythroxylaceae > Erythroxylum > Erythroxylum rufum. The sequence continues at coordinate 26,133 of JANIHZ010070752.1, read as the reverse complement.
TCTATGGCATGCACAAAGGGTTGATATGTTGGCCCAAGACCATCCATAATGTGATTCACGAGATCATCTTCTGCAAGAAGGCTTCCATATGCAGCTAATTGGTCAGCTATGAGTTTAGCCCGTTGAAAATAGGTTGTGATCGAATCATTTCCACGTCGAAGATTGGCTAACTATTGGTTTAGTTGCCTGATTTGTGCTTTAAAACCAGAAGTGTATGAAGTGGCAAGCTTTTTCCATGCTACATATGCAATATCAGCATTAACAATTTGTTGGAGTAGAGCTTCAGATATTGAACTAACAATCCAACTAAAAACAATTTGGTCATTACAAAGCCAAAGGAGATATTTAGGGTTTGGTTTGTCATCTATTTGTGGTGATGGGGCAGGAAGAGAGCCATCAACATATCCCATTAAATTCTAGACACACAACAACGAAGAAAGTTGCATTTTCCATAAGAGATAATTAGTGGAATTTAGTTTCAATGGTAATTGGTGGGAAACATTTGGAAGGCTTGAAGAAATGGTGGAGAAGGCTGTTGTCGTGATGGCTGGAACAATGGAGGAAGTGTGGACGGTTTGAGAATTCATGCTGAAGGAAAAATGGCTTGCTCGGTTAAGAGACTTATAACTTTGATACCATGTAAATGTTCTGTATTTTCATTGATTTTCATCGATCAAGTGTATGAATATATATAGTTGTAGAGTACAACAATAAGACAGTAAATTAAGCTTAAAGATATGGTCAACTACTATGAATACAATTACTAAATCAATGGCTTAATGGATTTCTTGATAGAGAGAGAATAATACTCAAGATAGCCTTTCCTTCTCAACCTTATATATTCAATTGAATCCTTTTAAGAAGCTGATGGTTGTGAAAGATAGTGCTCTATTTAGGTCATGGCCAAATGGTACAAATTAGGATTGTTAAATAATTTTGTATAATCAAGTTGTTAATCCTTCATTTGTCCTTTTATGCTTTTCATGAATAACTTTGCAGCAATAAATTCGAATCTCTCTGAAAGCTTCTTCTTTTTTGATTCAGATAACATAAAGCTATGAAGACACTTTGTTGTTCTGCGAGAAACATTGCAAAAAATTATCAAGAAAGATGCTCCCATGAGCTTAACCATAACTAAAATGTTAAAAAGTGTTACAAAATTTTTGGAATTTGATTTTTTCTATATCTTGTAAATTTTGAATAACTATTAGCTATTCCTTTTATATTTAACTATTAATTTTTCAAAATTATTGGCATAAATCATTTTGACAATGTCTTTTTTTTTTCTTTTAATGGTATTTATACAAGTTGTCATGTATCAATTGGATTCAATATGATATCAATTTTTTAATGCATAATTTTTTACTCAATTTTAGAGCATTGGGGCTAGGGATAGTAAATAGGACCAAATCTGACCTGACATTAACAAATCAAGTTTTGATTGATCTGGCCTTAGGCTGGGTTCAGAATATCTAACCTGTCCAACTCGAAGCTCAACCCTTATATATAAAAATAAAACGATATCGTTTTTCACATCCGGTCTATTTAATTAGAATGTTCCTCTCTTGAATTAATCGCAAGTGTAATTTTTTGGAGCTTTGTTTGGTAACTGTTGACGAAAAGGTTAGCTACGAGCATATTAAGCGAATCTTAGTGAAGAACATTCTCTGGACAACGTGTCCGTTTATGATTCTGCCACGTTTTCTCTTATTTAATAAATATGACAAACAATTTTAATGGAAAACCCAGTCTGTTGGATAATCCTGCGAAAGAAAAAGCAGTTTCGGTCTCTCAAACCAACCCCGATCTGGTAACCCGAATGAAGCTACACGGACTCCGCAACGGCCGTCAAAATCCCTAAGTTGAGAATACTCCGACCCGACCCGATCGATGTCGAGAACTACACGAACACCGTCGCCGTCGGCGTCGGTATTAGTTTTGCTGTTCTTAGGGTTAGGATTTGTTTCCAATTCCGGTCACTCTCTGAAGGTGCCTTTTCGGGTTAATGACGTGCTTCCGATGTTGCCACGTCAGATTTCGTGGCCGGTGTTGAACAACTTCCACAGCGCCGTTGACTTGTTGCCATTCTACGTCGGGTCGGTGACTCCTTATAATGGGACTATTCAGTGGAAAGGAGCTTGCTTTTACGAGAACGAGGCTCGACTTGATTTCACCGAAGGTGAAAGGAGCGAGTCTGGTTTGGGTGGTGGTGTTCTCTATTTAAAGGTTTGGTTTTTTGACCTTAATTTGAGTTTAGTTATCTCTGGTTTTAATAACTAATGCTAAAGTATTATACCTTTCCGCTTAATTAGTTTGATTTTGTCCTTATTTGACTGTTATCGGATATTATTTACTGTTATGAAGTGCGTATTTGCTAATAGAAGTTGGTTAAAAAGTAGACATAAATTCGTTGTGTTTAAATTTCTGTTATCTTAGAGTTGATTATAATTATTGTTGTTTTATTATGTGTAGCTTACTGCGTGAGAATTGAGGGATGTATTGATTGATAATTTAGGTAGTTGAAGTGCTAATGATAATTTACCTTTTCTTTTCAGACATCTGCTGCACATAGTTGGACCTGTATGGATCTTTATGTTTTTGCAACACCATACAGGGTCACTTGGGATTACTATTTTGCTTCTCGGGAGCATACGTTGAAATTTGATTCGTGGGAAGAGGCTGCAGAGATGGAATATGTAGGCTATAACTTTTTCTTTTTTTGTTTGAATTTTACAATTTGAGTACTCAAATGCATTGTGTGATTTTCCTTTTTGATCATGGCGCAGGTGAAGCAGCATGGTGTCTCTGTGTTTCTCATACCATCTGGGGTGCTGGGGACCATGCTTTCTTTGATAGATGTGTTACCTCTGTTCTCTAACTCCGCATGGGGCCAGAGTGCTAACTTAGCTTTTTTAAGCAATCATATGGGTGCTACGTTTGAGAAACGGCCTCAGCCTTGGCGTACAACTATCAAGCCAGAAGATGTTCATTCGGGCGATTTTCTGGCTGTGTCAAAGATTCGTGGCAGATGGGGTGGATTTGAGACATTGGAGAAATGGGTAACTGGTGCATTTGCTGGACACACAGCAGTTTGCTTGAAGGATGAAATGGGAAATCTTTGGGTTGGTGAATCAGGACACGAGAACGAAAAGGTTTGTATCATATTTTTACTTACATTTTAGATTACTCAACCATAACATGTACCTATGACTGCTTCATGTTTGGTCATTTTGTATGTCTCTGTTACCAATTGTACCTGGTTAGTGCCGCATCTCTGTGTCCTCTGGACAAATGATTCTTGTTTGCCTTTGTTTGTTTCTCTCCCATATTTTTGTATGTTTAGGAGGATTGATGTTCCTATTTCTGAGAAATCTAGTCAGCATTTTGAATCAAGGAAGTAGCTAACCCATTTGGAAAACTTGATTTCTTTTTTGATTAATGACACTTTTGGCAGTATAGCAGTACTTATTTCTTGATTAGACAATGTAACAGGTCCACATCTCACTCTCCCATTTCTTGTTTGTGGGGCTGTCATTACTGTTTGCTTCAATATTATCTTCTTTTCAGATTTTTGTCTTGCTGCGCAAATTTAGCTTGTCAGATATCTAGGGTAGTTGCTTTCTACATGTTGCTAATATTTAAATGCAAGTATTTAAACTCCAAAATTTTGAGACGGGGATTTCCCCTTATTCTTGGTTCTCACTCTATTTCCTCTTGAATTTTGCAGGGTGAAGAGATTATAGTGGTGATCCGGTGGGAGGAATGGTGGGAATTGGCACTAAAGGATGGATCAAATCCACAAGTAGCATTGCTTCCCTTACATCCTGATGTGCGGTCAAAATTTAACAATTCTGCAGCTTGGGAGTACGCTCGAAGTATGCAAGGCAAGCCTTATGGTTATCATAACATGATATTTAGTTGGATTGACACGTTAGGTGACAACTATCCGCCCCCTCTTGATGCTCACTTGGTATGTTCTTGCTGTCTGCAATTTATCATTTTAAAGAATTTCTGGGTACACATATGCTCTTCACTTCAAAACTAGTGATATGCTGGAAACTTCAGACAGCACCTTATATTTGTATGATGGTCAAAATGTTTGCTGAGGCAATCTCCTGCTTATGTTCTGAAATTATTTCAGCATATAAGTGTGTGCATGTATATTCACTGAAACGCATTCTTATGTATGCAAAAGCCAATCTGAGTGCTATCCATTCTCTTATTGCAAGTTCAGTGTTAATTAACTCTTTAAATTCTGATTTCAGGTCATTTCTGTCATGTCTATGTGGACACGTGTGCAGCCAGCTTATGCTGCAAATATGTGGAATGAGGCTCTTAACAAGCGACTTGAAACTGAGGTATATGATATCTCATATCCGGTCATTCAAATTTCTTCAATTTTAATAAGCAAACTATGATTCGAATTTAATTAATGGCTAATCAAATGATGAAGTCATTTTTGGAACATGAAGGGGAAGAAGCAGACAAATCAATACAGATTCTTGTTCTTATTTATTTTTATTTAATTAATAGCTAAATTTAGTACACGCTAACATCTTTACAGGATTTGGATTTGTATGAAATTATAGCTGAAACTGAAAGGCGTGGAATGACTTTTGATGAACTCCTTACAATTCCGGAGAAGGATGAATGGGAATATAGTGATGGGAAGTCAACAACATGCGTTGCATTTATTCTTGCAATGTACAAACAGGCAGGAGTCTTTGAGCGCATTGCCAACTCTGTTCAAGTTACGGAATTTACTGTAAGTTGTAAGCATTGGTTGAACTCATCTTCAGCTTATATTTTTATTTCCTTTATTCTCTGGTTATATTCATGCTAAGATAAAATGGTCGATGATCTTTGCAGATACGTGATGCATACATGCTTAAAATTTTTGAGAGTAACCAAACACGCCTGCCTGATTGGTGCAACAATGGTGATCGGCTTCCATTCTGCCAGATTCTGGGAGAGTATCATATGGAATTGCCCGGATATAACAGCATCGAGTCATATGCCAACATGAATGAGAACTGCCCATCCTTACCTCCCAGTTACGATAGGCCCACTAGATGTTGAGAACCTAATTATATCTCCAAATGTTGTTGATATCATTGTATCAACCCTTCAATTTGTAGCCTTTCATTTTTCAACTTGCCTAGAAATCAATCCACAACAATTAGCCAATGTGGTCAACGTATTCTCCACTTCATATGGGGATACTCATTCCATGTGTGATTACATATTTATATGCTACAGTAAATTAAAGGCAAGACAAAAGTTTTACAAATTTATACGTCTGAGGTGGCTTATATTGCTTCTTGAAGTGTTTATTTGAAGACACATTGTTTAAGGTGGAGAAAGACTTTCTACATTTGATCACGTTGATGCCACTTTGGCTGCACTTTTACAGCATGAGGCATTGAAGCCCTTTTCTGCAATAAACCGACCATTTGTATCTAGAAGAAGAAAAGTGGGAAAAGCATTCGTAACCTGCTTGCGATCTCTACTTTCCATCAACAAATAAGTAAATTCTTTTCAAGCCTCTCAACCTGTTGTATTGAAGTTACGGGCTTCACCATCTTTAAAGCTAGTTGGCCTGTTCTATAACACAACACCAAGTTGTTCACCGTCAGATGAACGTATTTATGTCTCAAAAGGATAAAAGAGATTTGATTAGATTTAAGTGAATTGGCAACCGTTAATTTGGAGAAGAAAGAAGAAGCTTGGGGAGAGAGGGTCGAAGTGAAAACGCCGAAGGATAAAAAAGTTTTCGTAAGAATAAGTTTTCGTGGAATAGAAAAAGATGGGTAGTGAAGAGTATTAGTTGTTCCGCAAATTTACGGAATGTATATTCCGTATCATTAGTTATTCCTAGCTTACTTGTAACCAAACCCAAGATTAATAAATGGGGTAGGAATACATAGCTATTCCGGCAAAGCAAACAGGCCATAAATTTAAAGAGAGAGGATGAGCATAAAGACCGAATCTGACTGATGGCCTATCGTTTTTTCATTTATCCTGGAATATGATTAATGAACACTAATGGTCGCATGCTCAAATGAGAAAAACGAAAGAAGTTGAGCTCGTCTGGAATTTTTTTTTTTGATAATTCAGAAAATTTATAAATAAAGAAAAATTATGTACAGTGAGAAAATGCCAAAGCGACAGTCGCTAACCTCGATCAAGGATACTGACAGCAACATGAGGAATCCTAGTCCTATGCCTCCCCACTAAACAAACGTAAACAAAACGAAAACATGTCCAGCAACCACAAAGCGCAAAAGAAAGACTAGATTATCAGCAACACAACCATATCAAGATAAAAGACTCAAACAACAGTAATAAATCAATCATAACCAGTGCTCTCAATCGTCTGGAAGTTTTTGAGAAACGGTAAATGGTGAAGACGATACTTGTTGAACAAGAATGGAAATAGGAGAGCTAAATCTTATTCTGGCACTTTGCACATACAAATTTCAAGTTTGTTGTTGCAAATTTTCACATCTCGCCGTCCCATAGCTCCTCGATTGTCTTGTAAGGCCCGACTTCTGAGATATAATATTCTCCACAGCAGCCTCTACTCTGAGGAATTTCATTGATCTTATTGTGTTCTTCCTCTGTCAGTGACCAGTTGAATATGTCGAGGTTCTGCTTCATCCTCTCCTCGTTAAAACTCTTCACCACCACACACACCTCCTGCTCATATGCCCACCTGAGGCAAATCTGTATTTGGACCAGAAAATCAGTATGGAACATTACATAGATGAAAACCAAATCATGTTTTAAGATGCCAGTTTTCAGGAGCAACCTGAGCAACAGTCTTGCCTTTGGCATTTGCAAGTTCATTAAGCACTTCATTTTCCATCACTCTGTTACTACCCCAGATAGTTCCTCTGGCTCCCAACGGAGCATAAGCTGTAACAACAATTCCATTGGCCTTACAGAATTCTCTTATCTGCTTCTGTCGCCACAGTGGATTAATCTCTACCTTTCAAGATACACACCGTCTTTGGTATTGTGACTTCAAATTCAAATTAAAAAGCAAAAACGGGTTGTCGCAAGAAAACTGGAAAATCTTACTTGATTAACAGCTGGAGGAATGGTTGCAATTTCAAGGATATCTTTCAACTTCTTGCAGGAGAAATTGCTGACACCAATAGCCTTTGTGAGACCAAGTTTTTGGCACTCCTCCATAGCTGCCCATACGGCTTTGAAGTCCATAGGTACAAAGTCCTCTTTCTTAATTGGGAACTCGTAAGTCCCTGGTCTGGTGCTAACAGGCCAATGAATCAAATACAAATCAATATACTCTAGCTGCAGATTCCTGCGTGATAACGATCCCCAAGAAGAAAAACACGGTCTTAGGCTTTCCGATGAGAGCAAAAGGAAAACAAGCCAGTGATATGACATATTTATAGAAAGAAATGGTGTTTACATAACCATACCGTAGACTTTTTTGCAGAGCAGGAAGAACCAGGTCACCGTGAGCATCGCTGCACCATAGCTTGGTGGTGATGAAGAGCTCTTCCCCTGAAGTAATTATGCCACGACAAAGTGCCTCTGCGATGGCTTCACCAAGTGGCTCCTCTGTAAGATAACGTGTGGCTGTATCAAAGTGTCGGTAACCAAGTTCCATTGCTGCCAGGATCGCTGTTTTAGTTGATTCAGATCCCACAAAAGGGCTCGTCGCAGTTCCCATGCCCAACAATGGCATTTTTGTCCCACTAGAGCCAAGAACCACCTCAGGCACTGACGTCTCCATCTCTGAACCACAAAGGATCCAATCTTTCCCTGAAAATTTTCGTAACAAAGTTTCCTGCTTTGAACTTTACCCCTGGTATTGCCGCTGATATCTGATTCTATGTTTGTCAATTACAAAAGTCCCATAATTTCTTTTTTCGATGCAACTTGTAATAGAATATGTAGAGTCAGAAAACCGACGAAGGCAAGGACATCACGACACTGACATCTGTGTGTTTAAGATAAAATATAGGTTGTTTGACTAGTAGATCGCGTTGCCAAGTCCCGATTCCGAAGTGATAGTGTTACCAATCATATTCGGTAAATGTGGGACCCTTCTAATTTTAACTTCCGTTTCCCCACCGTTCCCACTTCCCAGCCAAGTATAGAACATAATCCAAGACGTCCATTATATTTAAGCTTAAATTGATCAATACTAGTCAATATTTTTGGCCGTTACCGAAGATCAGATTCGGGTACGGTTTTTTGGCTGGTACCGATCGGTACAGAACAGATCTCAAATCGTTGTATGAGACACTTTATATAATATTATTAGGTCAATAAATTACCTATAAAAATGTGTTTTATGGAACTATCAACTAATCTTAAATCTTGTTCAAGATTTTTATCATCAAATTGTGTAATTCAATAGAAATAATAATAAAAGGTTATAAAATCTTACTTTTTCGATAATTTCTGATTTATGAGCTATAGAATCACATATTAGAACTTTTTATTAATTTTTTAAGTTATAGAATTTTAATGGATAAAAAAATCCTTAATTATACTTGGATTATACAAGAGCAAGATATCTAATCTCCTTATATAAAATTTCTACTGATTTTTCCATAATAAGTCAAACAGATCTCTATAATTCATATTAATCTCAAGTGATTCATGCACATAGGTGTCATAATCTAATTTGGATTTCATGAGTTTCGTCAATTTTAATTAGACCAATTACCAGACCCTTTGTAGTTTATTATAGATTAAGTCCTTCTATTAACTTTAAGAAAACTTTTAAGTTTAAAATTAACAAATAATATTTGTTCAGTTAAGAAAATTTTCTAATATTCTCCTATTTAAACAATATTATTTACTGCTGGTTTTAAAAACTAAACAAATTTTATTATGAAAACATTTAGGAAGCATTTTTTGAAAAATAAATTGGTTCAAAGGTAACTCAGTACTTATCATTTAGTTTAGTAAAAAAAAATTATACTAAAAATTACCATAAGCGATGCCGATATGCTACATTGGTATAATATAATCACGTGTATCTAATAACTTTATTGACGTAAATGGGAATATTGAAGTTGGTAACATAGGACGGTATCTTTGATCTGATTGTAGCATATATTATTGCCATTCTCAATTTCTCTCATTTTGTGCTAAAATACAATAGAAAAATCTTTTATAAGATACATTCCTTATATTTCTATATGTCTAAAAAGACTTTTTGGTATCTCGAGATAGCTTTATATGTCGTAAGTCATAAAAGGTCTTATATTAAATTTAAACATGCCTCTAAGCCTGTTTTGATTTCATTGCTCAAGATTGACACAAATATTAAAAATTTTAATTTTTGTGACTTGTCATCAAATTCATTATAAAAAGAAATTATAATCTTTATGATTGAGTATGTACTAATGATCATCATATAACAAACCAACATAATTGAATTACATTAAATGAAAATTGAAATTTGAGCAAAAATAAATTTCACCTTGACTAATAGTGTTAAAGGACTCTAACATACCTATGGTATTAACATGTCCATTATAAATATTATGGTGCAATCCCTAAGTTAGTGAAGTAAAACACATATACTTGGTCTTAGTATGCTCATACAAGTTCTTTAATAGTTAAATATTTGACTTTTAAATTCTTAGACCCTATGATATTCTTATTATTATTGCTAAATTACACTACTAATTTGTTATCATAGTACAAACTTATGAGTTTAGTAGCCGAATCAACCATATGCAACACTCCAATGAGATTTTTCAACTACGCAAATCGTGATATAACTCCTTAATATGAAATAAGCTCTGCATGTATAGTTGAAAATGTCACAAATATCTATTTGAAACTTTTCTAAGATATAACGATAACTATTAAAAAATATTTATAACCATGATGTGGACTTCTTGTCATCTGGGTGCATAAGCAAATTTGAATATGTGTAATATACGATATTAAGGTTCTCTAACTTTTTATAGATTAACATATAATCTTTAGTCACTTTTAAATATAACAAAACACACTTGGCTACATTTTAATGGCCCAAACTTAGTTGGAATAGATGTCTACTTAAAAGTATAACCACAAATGTAATATCAAACTTACTGCATATTTGTACATATATCACGCTCCCTATTGCACTTGCCTATGGAATATCCTTTATAGCCTTTCTCTTAACTTCTTCCTTTGGACATTATTCCAAAGATAATATTTCTCCTTGAGAAATTTTTTTGATATAAGGATTAGGAGCATTTATATTAAACCTTTGCAACATATGCTCTATGTATGCCTTTAGAGAGAAAACTAGAAAGTTTCAAGACCTATCCTGATTAATCTAAATACTTAGAATAAAAGATGCTTTACGAAGGTCTTTTGTAGTAAAATACTTAGAAATTAGTTAATTAACATCATGAAAAATGTTTTAAGTTATTTGATTCAAGTAAGATACCATCTACTTAGAGAAGTAGAAATATGACTTCACTCTTTACTCCCTTTGTGTAATACAAGCTTATTGTTAATTTTTTTTCCATAAACTCTAATGAGATTAATACCCCATCAAATGTTAGATACCACTAACTAGAAACTTGCTTATTTTATAGATAGATTTCTTTAATTTATAAACTAGATGAATTTTTCCATCTTCTGAAGCAAGCATAACTAGCCAAGCAAATGATCCATTACATATGCCTAATTGAACGATTACAAGAGATTGAAGTAAAAAAAAGTTAAATAGACTTTGAAGGCGCTGATTAAGATATATATTTTATTCAAGTTTTAAAAAGAACTTTAAGAGGTATGTTGGGAGGGTACAGATCTTCTGTACCCCCTACCTTGTTCCCACCCAGTTCTCCTTTGATCTCAACCATCCAATGCAAAAAAATAGGATAGTTGAGAACAAAGGGGAATATAGGGCACTGGGTAGGGGGTACAGAAGATATGTTCCCATATTGGGAGGCTTATTAGATCTAAAGTAAGACCAACTATTAGTTAATTTAGTTCAAGCTAAGGTTGGAGAAGATTTGGAGGATTAATACTCACCTTGGCTAAAGATAGCCTCATATTCATCCATATCGCAACCTGTGTTTCTATCTAGATGTGAGAATATTAGATACAACCTTACATACAAGTATGTTCTCATCTTTATCCTTCTCTAGATGGAACAGTTGAAGTTACAATAAAGAACACAGACTGGGACACAACCTTATGCTAGCTTATTTAACTACCAAGAATCAAGATTGGAAGATACAAACATGAGCACGGTAAAATACAGCCCATGATAGTTAACATTGAAGTTTTATTATGGAATACAGTCTAAAATGTGATCGTGTATTAGCTTGAGTTTACTGCCAGAAATCCTATTCTTTGCATTATTTAAGGAGTGTTTTAAACAATTATAGTTAGCTTTTTAGATTCTTTTAATTATTTAGAGATGTGCGTGCTTCTAACCTTCATTCTTAATAGAAATTTGAACATATTAAAGAATTCTTTCTTTGTTTCATTCATAAATCCTATATGAACTTGGTTTTTTTTATTCTTTTTAATTGATGGGCTAGTTCCTTATAGATTTGATTTAGCTTTCTTGTATTGATTCAATCTTGTTTATGGGTTCGCATAAGTTTTTAAACCTTGGTGAATTCACTTCAGTTATTATTAGAGCTTAAATCAAAATTAAGTGTGTTTATCCTTTTATTTTTTTCATATTATTTAAAATTCTAATCTATTTCTTGTCTCCCTTTTTTCCTTATGACACCTTTTTTTTATATTGAACTTCCTTTTTGTCTCTAAAGTTTCCAATAATAATCAAATTTCATCATCTTTTTGTTTAGAGTTTGTCTTTCTCTTTTTATTGTGTCAGGTTTTCTCTTGGTCCAATCCTTTATTTTGTACATTGCATATTTGATTATTCTAAACCCCATTGTTTGATTTATTATTTGATCAAATCAATGTGGTTGTGATTAAAAATAAAAAATAAAAGAAAAAAGAAACGAAAAGAAAGAAATGTATGCATGTATAATTACATTAATAAAGTGATGTAAATAATGTTAAATTCTTATTATTCTTTTCTTGTTTCAGCCAATTTCTTTGTTTCTTACTTAACTCGTGACTTACTTCTTCCATAGATTAATAATTTTTTAGGTTTTTAGATTTCACAAGGTTGAAATCTTTATTTGAGTTTACTTAGTTCCATAAAGAACTTGTGAAGGAACTAAATAGTGGTAAAAATAAATGAGCATGAAATTAGCATGGAGAAAAGCCAATTAAAGATTGAAATACAAATGGTTACATATATTTTGAGAGCATACACATGAGGGAGTAAATGAAGAAATCTTCTTTACTAACTTTTCTTGTAGTTTTCTAATATGTCTTCTAAAGGTGTACCAATGCTGAAGAAAGAGAAGGATAATACATACTTTGACATAATTATGTGAAAATAATCTGAGAGGATGAACATGATGTATGATGAGATTAAAGACATATTGGGGAAGCAGTTCCATAAAATTATTAGATTTCAGGGAGACAACAACCCCAAACTCCTAATGATGGGAGGTATAACAAGCATATAAAACAAACCTAATGGAAACTGATGAAAAAGATGATGATTCAGGTGTTAATTATATTGATATAAAATTTAATGTCAAAGGGGGTAGATTTAGGCCTAGGGGAGGAGTTTGGTGTGATTTATATTTAGGATGGATCCTAGAGTTTGAGATGGGATGGATAAATATCTTGATAATATAAAGATGACTATACCATCCTTTAAGGGTAATTATGATCTCAAAGCTTATTTAGAGTGGAAAAAAAGATAAAATTAGTCTCTAACTTCCACAATTAATTTGAGGAGAAGATGGTAAAGCTGATTGTAGTAAATTTTATTTATTATGCTATTGATTGGTGTGATTAGTTGGTGAATAATAGGAGGAGGAATAATGAGGGACCTATAGAGACTTAGAATAAATTGAAAGCTCTTATGAGAAAGGGATTTATGTCAAGCCATTATTATAGAGATTTGTATCAAAAGATGCAAAGTCTTTCTCAAAGATAAAAGATTATGGAGTAATACTATAAAGAGATAAAGGTAGTTATGATTTGAACCATTTGAGTCAATAGGGAGAAGGACAGAGAAGTAGTTGTAGTAAGGTTTTGAATCAGTTGAATAGAGATATAACTAATGTTGTAGAGTTATAACACTATATAAAATTAGAAGAGAAGGTGCATATGACTATAAATGTGGAGAGGCAATCAAAATGCAAAGGAGTATTTAAGTACCCTACTAGTAATACTAACTCCTACAGACTTGATTGCGAAAAATAATGATAGAGGCATTTCTAAAGTAAACTATGAGCATCTATAGCTAAAGAGGATATATACAATAAGGAAAAAGATGAGATTGATTATAGACCTCTTGAAAAATTAAATGTTTCCATCATTTAAGAACATAACATATTGTATCATAATGCCCAAGTAAAAGAGTTATGGTCATGAGCAATGATGGAGAGGCAGAGAGTACGAGTGACTTAGATAAAAATGAAGTTATATCACTATTTTAAGATTCTAATAATGAAGTTGTTAAGTATACTATTAAATTTGAGGTTCTTATTACTCAGAGAGTATCAAGTCTTCAAATCAAGGAGGACGAGTTAGAATAATAGAGGGAAAACATCTTTAATATTAGAGAACACATTCATAACAAGGTATGTAGTACAATTATTAATAGAGGGAGTTGTCAATACTGCTTATGAAAAATTTATATTTGTTTATTGTTAGGCATTCAAAGCTATTTAAGCTGCAATAACTTAACAAATTTGAGGAGATCAAGGTAAAAAAATAAGTGATGATTTTATTTTTTATTAGGAGGTATAAAGATGAAGTTTTATGTAATGTCGTACTTATGTAAGCTGATCATTTAATATTGGAAACATGATAAATATGATCAAAGAGTAGTACATGATGTCTTCAAGAATAGGTATACTTTATAATGGACAATTAACCCGTTAACCTTATACCTTTAACATCTCAGTAGGTCTATGAGGACCAGTTAAATTTAAAAAGAGATAATTAAGAACAAAAGAGTTAAATAAAATAAGAAGAGCGAGAGTAAGAGCTCAAATAGAGGGAGTTAGTTGTAAGGAAAAAGAATAAGCAGAGTGACGAGTTAAATGAAAAAGAGTTAGCAATGAGAAAAGCAAAGAAACAAGTGAGTTGATACGAAAAAAATGAGTGACATTAGGAATGTTTTTATATTGATTAGCCTATAAATGTATTGTTTTATAAGTAGACTTATCTCATTATTGAAGAGCTCAACATATCTCTTTCTAGTGTTGTTCTCTTATTGCAGGGGTATGAGGATGTGTTGACAGATAATGTTCCTACTAGATTACCACCCATTGGAGGGATTAAAAATCAAAGTGATCTTATATAGGGGTTGTAATTCCTAACAAACCTACTTATATGAACAATTTTTTGGAGATAAAGGAGTTTTATAGGCAAGTGGAGGAGAGATGGCTAAATGGTATATGAAGGAAAGCATGAGTCCTTGTACAGTCCCAATACTTCTAGTACCTAAGAAGGATGATACTTAGTGGATGTGATCTAATTGTAGAAAGCTATCAATAATATAATGATAGTATCAGTGTTTCATCCCTAGATTAGATGATATACTTGGTTTAAGCTGTAAAGGTGATGGATGAAAAACTAACTTTAAGACTAAATATACATTATATAAACGGTTAGTTATTCCATTTGTTCTTACTAATGCACCTATTACCTTCATGAGAGTAACAAATCATATGTTGCATGCATGAATAGTACTTTTTATAGTTGTTTACTTTAATGATATTCTAGTTTATGGTAAAGCTTTAAAAGAGCATATTTATCACGTAAGATATGTGGTTGATGTGCTAAGAAAAGGAATAGTTATATACTAACCTTAAAAAGTTTACTTTTTCAAGAAAAGGATTGTGTTTCTTGGTTACATAGTTAATGGAAAAGGTATCAAGGTAAATGAGGGGAAGTTAAAAGATATTAAGGAATGATCAAAACCTAAATTGATAATTAAGATAAAACATTTTCATGATTTGACTAGTTTTTATGAAATAACGATTTTAATATAATTGTTATGTCAGTTATTAAAATCATCAAGAAATCTGTGGGGTTCTATTGGAATAGTGAACAAGAGATAGTGGTTAATGTCATTGAAGAGAGGTTACATTTAACACCTTTATTAGAATTACATTACTTTTTAAAAAGTTTTGAGAATAATTATGATGCTTTAAGACTAAGTATTAAAGTTATTTTATTACAAGATAAGAGGTCAATAGTTTACTCTAGTGATTAATTCAATGGAGCAAATTTGAACTACCTAATGTATGATAAGATCTTTATGCATTAGTCAGAGCAATAAAGACCGTGCAATATCTCTTATAGCTCAATATGTTTATGATACATACTAACCACGAATTTTTAAAGCCAAAGTAATGGATCTTATGCATCATTGGTCAATTCTAGCCAACATATGTGTAAAATAATGCCAAAAATTAGTATGTTTTATCGATTAGTTTCAAACTATACCAATTGGTACAATAAAAGTTAATAAATTTTAAGGAAAAAAATATAAAATTCAAAACCCAACACACGCTCATCGTAAGCAATTGCCCAAGGAAGGTAGTGTGATGACCAAAGACAAAAAGACAGAAACAGTGGAGAAATGCATAAAGACATTTAAGACCTCCATCTTCAAGATGTAAAAACAAGTGCATCTTAACATCAGAATCTGGAGCAAGGCCATGGAGATCATAAACTCCTTTATCAATAATATTTTCAAGATGCTAGCATAAGAATTTTCAAGACTGGCTCAGTATAACAAGAAGCCTACTATTACTTCTAAGGATATCCAAACAGCTGTGAGATTGGTGTTGCTTGGGGAGCTTTATAAGCACATCATTTATGGGGGGAGAAAGGTAGTCACCAAGTTTACTACTTCTTAAAATTATGGGTTTTTGGTTATCGGTTTAGGATTTTCTGATATATATGTGATTAGCCTTGTGGTTTATTTAGTAATCGATGATTATGGATATTTGACTATTTTATGGGTGAAGATTGAATCTGCTCATCCCAAATGTTCATAATGATATATTGATCCTATAGAAGTGTTCATTCAACTGATAGGTTATTTTTGGTGTAAGAAATAACTATAAGTCATGAATTATTAAGTTGACTTTAATTAATAGGAATTAGGATACAGCCATTATATTAATTTTATATTAGTATACCAATTTAAAGTTATTAACGCTAAGGTTGCTAAAATAAATTTACAAAATTTATATTTTTAAAAAATAAATTATATAAGGGGATAAAATTTTAATTATATAAAATTGAGAAAAATTTTATAATTTTAAAAAAGTATTCGAAATGATATCTAATATTAACTGGTACTAGTACTAGTACTAGTGTTATACTATACTAGAACCAAAATGGGTAATGGCTCTAATGTGATATTCATAACTTTATTTGAAGCATCTCAAAGGACATGATAAGTTGAAAATTGATGTATTAAATAGCCAGAATTCATCATTAAGTATAAATCAGGTAAGGAGAATATAGTTATTGATGCTTTATCTTGGAGGTATTTTTTTTTCTTTTTTGAATGCGAAGTTATCAAGATTTGAACATATGAAAGAATTATATGTTAATGAAAATGACTTTGGTAATGTATATTTGGCATGTGAAAATGGGGAATTTTGTAAGTTTATTTAGGCATGATGAGTATTTATTTCATGAAAATAAACTATATATGATTATGTGTTTTATGCATTATCTATTTGTGCTTAAGAAACATAGTGGAGGTTTGATGGTTCACTTTAACATTAAAAAGACCTTAGATATGTTAAGCAAGCATTTTTATTAGCTTAATATGATATATACAAAGTGGGTTTGTAGTTTGTTCACTTGTAGAAAGGATAAATCTTAGGTTTACTATATGGATTGTATAAGCCTTTACCTATACCTAAGGAACCTTAAGTGCATATTTCTATGTACTTTGTGAGAGGACTATCTAGGTCAAAGAAAGTTAAAGATTCTATAGTTTTGTTAGTTAATAAGTTCTTAGAGATGACACATTTTATTAATTATGATAAACTTAATGATGCAACAAATGTTGATAATTTGTTCTTTAGGGAAGTAGTATGACTATATAGAGTTCCTAGGAATATAGTGAGCAAATGGGATACTAAGTTCCTTAATTACTTTTGGAGAGTTCTGTGTGCCAATTTTATAATAAAGTTACTAATTTTTACTAATACATACCCTCAAATTGATAGTTAAATTGAAATATTAAACATGAATTTAATAACGATACAACCTATTATCATTCAAAAGAACTCAAAACATGGATAGACTGCTTACTATTTATTGAGTTTATGTATATTATGAGTATTCATTCATCTATTGATTATTCACTATTTGAGCTTGATAATGTTTTTAATCTACTAACTCCATTGGATATATTATCGTTACCTATAGATAAAAGAGCTAGTTTGGATAGGAAGAAAGTTATGACGATAATAGAACTTCATGAACATCAAATTAAAAAAGCAGAAATGAGAAATATATAACCAAAGTTAATAAGGATAGAATATGAGTTATCTTGAAGCCTGATGATTGGGTTTAGGTGCATATAAAGAAGGAAAGATTTCTATAACAGAGGTTGTTGCAACCAAGAGGGGATGATCCATTTTAACTCATTGAGAGGATCAATGATAACACTTACAAGTTATAGTTTTGAAGTGAGTATGATGCCAGTGCTACTTTTAATGTTACTAATCTTTCTACTTTTGTTGTAGATGATGATTCGAGTTTAAATTCTTTAGAGGAAAGGGAAAATGATGCAAGCATGACTAGCTAAGCAGAGGATTCATTACTTATGCCTAAAGGACCAATTACAAGAGCTCAAGGTAAGAAAGTTAAAGAGGTTTTGAACGAGATTAATCAAGATATATATGTATATGTGTGTGTCTGTATGGATCAAGATTGAAAGAGAACTTTAAGAGTTATTTTGGGAATACTGACTATTATTTATTTTGATTCAATCTAAGGTTGAGAAAGATTTTGAGGATTAAGACTTACCTTAGCTAAACATACCCTCAAACGTGACTATATTACAACTCATGTTTCTCTTTAAATGTGAGAAAACTAAACATAATCTCACACATAGGTGAATCTTAGTTCATGGCCTTCTCTAAACATAGGAATAAGAGTTTTAAGATCGAACAAGACCTGACATAAATCATATAGTAGCTATGTAACTCTTAGGAATTAATATTTAAATATATAAACACAAGAACAATGAAAGAGGGCCGATTTTAGTTGATATTAAAGCCTTAGTATAAAACATTATCTAAAATATGGTCATTTATTATACTGTCTCAACTATTGGAAACTATAATATTTGTATTATTTAATTAGTTTTAAAACAATTTTAATCAGTTGTTTTAGATAATTTTAATTGTTGATAATTGTGAGTGCTTCTAACATTTTTACTTCATTAAACTTATAACTTATCAAATAATTCATTTTTATAGCATTCTTAAATCTTAATCAAACTTAGGTTTTGATTCTTTATAATCAATGGGTTAGTTTTTTTATAGATTTAGATTTGTTAGAGTGATTCAATCTTATACATGAGGTCAATAGAGTTTTAATTCCTAAATGGGTTCACATCATCTTCCTTAAGCACTTTAAGTTGCTTTATAGGTGAACCACTCTAATGATGCACTCCCTCACATCTCTATTTCTGTCATATCTTACAATGTACACTTATTTCAAAATAGTTCATTTCTCAAAATTAAAAGAAAATTTATTCCTTTAAGAGACATTATTTTGAAAATATTTTGTTATATATGTAGTAGGAAGTCCATTTCACTAATGATATAGAATTAACCTCTTTATAGTCAAATAGAACATATGGTTTGACCTCTTTTAAGCAGTGTAAGCAAGCTTTTCTTCTTTAGTATAGGCAGGAGACAATGTAGATGACTTATCTTTCATGATGGATAAATTTATATCAGCTATCTCTAATGAAAACTTTACATCTTGCTTCCACATCTTGAAAATAAACTTGTAAAGAGTTTTAATAGTAACATTATTCTTGTTAACAAAAACAGGAGACTATAAAATAAATGTAACATAATCAACATTATGTAAGAAAGCAATGATACCAAAAGACAAAAAAATATTACATGTAATGAGAATATTAAAATACATATTATGAACCACCTTTAAGTAGAATACATATTATATAATTAAAAGACCTACACATGAAGTTAGACTACAGATTGCAAAAACCATTATAAATTTGCTAACTGTGGGCATATAGTTCATATATGACTCTACATTCTTCTCTAAGTTTCATATAAGGCAATAACTTGTGGCCAAAATAACCATATATAAAATTATAGATATCCCTCAAACATACAAGTAAAAACATTCATAAATTAATTGGAAGAACATTGTGGTAACTATAATTCTCAGACATCTACTACATAGGAAACACTTTTTTGTCATCCCCACATACTTCATAGGTATAAGAATACAATTACCAACCTTATAAGATGTGAAAATCTTTATGCACCTTCTTAATTATCACATAATCAATTTTAATTACATAATTAATAACCTTTATTTGAGAATATTTCTCAATAAGCAAAATTCATGTGATTATAACCTTCAGAATACTTTATGAGATAATAAAACTTAATTACTATTCTTAGGAATCAACTAAAATTTAGATAAAACTTTTAAGAAAGCAAAAAAAGAAAAAAGAAAAAATTGGGTCTAAAAATGTTAAGCGCTTGTGCAATCTACATGTCTGCGGACCTTTAGTGTTTCCAATTTATTTTTCCTTCTTTATCACCAGCATTTGTTATCTTTGCTTCTCTACATTGGTTATCATTTCTTATTAGCCTAACTAATGATTGTCGACTTTTAATTTAGATGAATTGATGATTACATCATCATATTTATGGGGAAATTCATAAATAAGTTAGAATAGACAACTATGATGACTGTATTCCTCTTTTGGTTTATGCTAATGATGGATATCATCGTCATATACTTAATAGTTATATGATTACCAACATTCTAAGATGAGACAATCTTTATGTATTTTTTAATTATCATATAATTATACTTAACTTTATAATTAATACCCTTTATTTTAAAATATTTCTTAATAAGAGAAATTCATGCTATTATAATCCTTGTCATATTTTAAAAGGAAATATATATTAATTTTTAAGTTAACTGTATGTAGTAGGTGAAAATATCTTTAATTTTCTTTTGTTAGGTAAGAGCAAGAGATGTAACCTCCTTATAAAGAATTTATATTGGATTCAACATCACATATCCAATAAACCTCTATAGCACATTTTGATAGGTTCCATAATCTAAATTGAACTCTATAAGTTTGGTCTCCTTTAATTAAATTAATCATCAGATCCCCTTATACTTTATTATGAATCAAAACCTTTTCTAAACTTTAAGAAAACATTTAATTTTGAAATTCACAATCAATACTATTGATTCTTAGATAGAATATGATAGGAAAGTGAATTATGTTTGTTCACTTTTCATCATATTTGAAATTCACAATTAATATTGTTAATCACTTTTCACCCTACATGACAATCATAATAATAATTAAAGAGAGTAGAAAAATAGTGAGAAATTCGATTCATAATTGTTTAACCAAACTAACCTTAACCTATGTCTACTCTCAAAGCTCCACTTAGAAGTTCATTACATTCTTCCTTAAATAGGTGAAGAAGAACTTTCTATACAAAATCTTCTTTACCACAAATTAAAAATAACCCTTACAATTATCATGTTTTTCTATAGGTGAAGAATATCCCTTTATAAATCTTGATCAAGTCAAGAGGAACCCTTACAATGTGTATCCCAAATACTTTTCCCCTTTGTTATAATAGGTCAATCATATACAACTCAGAAACTCTCTCTTTTGTTTTACTCAAATGCTCTCTAGCCTCTCAAGAATTTTAAAAAATGTAAAATTTCTTCTTATAAGTCAATTATGTTGAATTTATACTAAAACTAACTTAAATAGTTATTAAAAAAATACAAACTAGATGTTAGAACGACTAGTTTGTAGGTAGGAACAACTAACCCATCACCTACTTTAAGTTATTATAACACCCTTTAACTAGGGTACCAATTAGATGCATCCATAGCTAGACAAGAATTCCCATTTTGGTAACTCTATAGACCCACCTTCTGCTAGTCAATCATAAATGTCTAACTAATTGGTGAATAGTGCTTTAATTAATAAACATTGCAACCACTGTATAATGATTTAACAGTGAACAATAAAACCTATTTATCATGCCAAACAAGACCTATTCACAAACTAAGCCATCCAAACTTTGTTTCTCAACCAACAAGTTCTTTTAAAGATTAAAAAATCTTGTAGTCAATCATCACCTAATTTTAGTTATTAGGACATCCTTCAACTAGGGCATCAATTAGATGTATCCATAGCTAGACAAAAATTCTCATTTTTGGTAACTCTATAGACCCACCATCTGCTAGTCAATCATAACTGTCTAACTAATTGGTGAATAGTGCTTTAATTAATAAACATTGCAACCAATGTATATTGATTTAACAATGAACAGTCAAACTTATTTACAATGCCAAACAATACCTATTCATAAACTAAGACATCCAAACTTTATTTCTCAACCCAAAAAGTTCTTTCAAAGATTAAAATCTCTTTTCTTTGACAAAAACTTCATTCGAAACCATTTAAATTTTTACCAATTTTTATTTAAGGATTAAAAGGGTTTTCTTTAAAGTTTTCTCCCATATTATCTATTGATTATCAAAAAGTATATGTAATATACACTTCATGTAATAATCATACAATATTTATTTTTGAGTTCTAAGGATCTAATTCCTTTTAGTTTCACATCAGTTGCTATATACTCTTTATTCTAAAATCAATATTACTTTTATGTTGTAAGTTTAGTTTCATTTGGGTAAGGGTGCCAAACTTATTATGGAGTTCTAAGGATCTCATTCCATTAGATTCGCATAAGTTATTATCCAACCTTAATTTCTTAAATCAATTTATTACATTTTATATTACATTTTATGTTCTTTTTTCCATATCAAATACATATTTATAATTCCAAGTCAGTTTTTGTGCATACCATATCCTATATTTCTTTATTTTAAAATATATATTTTTAAGTTTATTTCGATTCATATTATATATTTTCTTATAAACCAAAAGCACATTATTGATGTTGGAGTTTAGTTTCTTATTTGGATTATGACTTGTTGATATATGCTTAATTGATTATACATTTAATCCATAATACTTAGAGATTAATGATATGAAAAAGCTTAAGATACTCACTTTCGTTCATATTTAGTTTTAGGTACAATTCGGAATTGAAGGAGCTAAAGTGAGTTGAAAGCACCATATTTGAGTCATTTTTTGAAGATTCATACTCACTTGTCTTCATAGAACAAGAAGAAGAAGAATTAGAGTAAGAGGAGACAAGAAAATGCATAAAGATAAAGAGTATATGTGAAAAAAGAGTGTTGGAAATTAGTCACCACTTGTGTCATGGGGGTGTCACATTAGTCACCACCTGTGTCACAGGGTGACACATTAGTCACCTCTATGTAAAGTTGTGTCATGAGGGTGACATATTAGTCACCCCCATGTCAAGGTGTGTCACGGGTGTGACACACCACTCACACCCATGACACGCAACTCACCACCGTGAGTGGTTATGCATATGTCACACCCATGATACACTAACACCCCATCGAACCCTAAGTTTTTAGTATAAAAATGTTGTTTTATAATGAACAAACCTACATTTTTGTTGGGGTTTTCATTTTTTTAGAGAGTGAGCTCTCGGTATTGAAAATAAGGAAGGGCAAAGCTTTATAACTTTGGAGACTCATAGAGAAGATGGAGGGCTGAGCTTCCTGATGCCGATTTGGAGGTGACATCGACGCCGAAGAACCCAGTTAAGCACACCTTTCATTATGTTTGTTATTCTTACTCTCTTTAGGGATTGATTATTTTATCCTATGCATATGGATTTAGGTTTTCATGTATGAATGATCTTTATTCTCGTTATCGTTAGATTGTTTATTTATGAACCCAATGCTAGAATTTTAATATAATCCGTAATTGCTATGTTGAGATTTGTTTGTGGCGAATAATGGTTTCAAATAATTAGAGATAACATAACCTAGGTTAAATGACCTGAGCATATAGGTTGTTTCTTAGATTGGTCTATTTTCCTAATTCATAATGTGGCTGTCTAATTAAATCTAAAAAGCGTCTCCTAGATTGTTCAATAGCTAGTTTTAATTAACTAGCATCTTTTAATTAAACATGACCTAAGTGAAAACCAGGGTTAACAGAGCTTGTTGTTAATTTTTGACCAATTGTTCAAAGAAAGGTGTGCAGATAACAATTCAATGAAGTATGTTTAACTATGTATAGGTTAAGATTGAACCAAAGAATTGAATCCCTAACGAATTCAACATTTTCATCATCTTTGAATGTTTTCTTTAATTTTTTTGTTGGTTTAGTTTTATTTTATTTTATTTTAACCCAAACCAAAACCCCCTAACCTAAAAACTGATTGAATTCATAACAAGAGCTAACTGAACACTCTCTATAGGATCGACCTAAACTCAACACTGCTATAGTTGTAGGTCTAATTATTTTGAGTAGTGTTACGACACGCTACGTCACTTGTTATGGGGTTAAATTACAATATGATTAGGAAAAGCTCTAAAGGTGATAAATTTTGTTTGATATTAAGAATATAAAATGAAATAGAATACATAAAATGTTAATCAAAATATTCTTTAGGTTCTTAATTAAATTGAACTATTATCTAGTTTCCTAGTTTAGTAAGAACTATTAGAGTTATAATTCAAATATTTTTAGTAGTTCATATTTTAATTTAAATGTAAATCTTTGTTATACTTGTAATTGGATATATATCATGTTTTATATGGTCACCCTATAGAAAAAGCGATGTTTCTAAAGTTATAATTAAGATTTGAGTTACAAAATATTAATAGTAATGAGTGTTTAATCTATTGTTTAGTATTAAACTTTAGAACTTATTAAATTGTTTAAAACACTTTATGAACTTAGTTCTTGATTCTCGGTAATCAACATGTTAAGCCTTTAAAATTTTAGTTTAGCTTTTCTAGTTAGATTTCATTCTTTTCTGTGGGTTCTCTAAATTTTATTCCTATGTGAGCTGACAATAATTATACTTTTAATTTATTGAAATGAACAAAATAAGGTTATAAAAATGGTTACGATGATTGTTACATATGGAAAGGCTTAAATCTTTCTCGTTCTTGATCTACTTTACTTGAATTTTCTTGAAACTCTCTTAAATTGTATATGTGCTTCACTTTCTTCATTTTTTGAATGTTCATTGAATTAACTTCTTTACTCACTTTGTCCTTCCTTTGAGCATAATCTTTTAATATTATTTTATTATTTTACAAATAACATTATTAATGTTGATGTTAGGCAGGCATTACAATGTATAGCCCTTCAAATACCGCAAGTGCACGGGTCATGATTTGTAATATATGAAGGGTCAATCCTACGAGGAGGGTGAACTAATCTAATTCTAGGTTATCTAAGCCTCGAAAAATTAATAAAATGAAAATAAAACTGCAAGAAAAGTAAACATGGGAATAAGATTGGCAAGAGTTTAATTAGTAAATTCAACACAAAAGAAATTGAAATTGAGCAACACAAAAGTCACAATGGAAATCAATCAAGAAGATTACCAAATTATGAGAGAGGAGATTTTTCCTATCATCAATGATAATCTAGTCATTTATGTGTTATTGTGGTGTCGGTTTTAGATTATCGAAGGGAGAATTACTCTCCCTCGAGTTATAATCACAACCCTAATTAATAAACTATAATTAGGTTAATAACCGAAAGTGTAATATCTTAATTACCAACAACCCTAACCCTAATTAGTTTTTAATCTCTCTAATAAACATCTAGGTCTCACACGGGATTTCTCTCCATACAATTATTGAATTGATTAAATGCGCAGTCTATTGAATCACTTAACTCTCATTAATCCAATCCAATCATTTTTATTCGGTTTACCCTCTCAGTTTATTATCGAAACATGTAAGCCCTGTAATCAATCATAACTCCCAATCAAAATAACGCGAAAAAAACAACTATATTAACATTGAATCAAGTTCAAATCCCTAAGGAAAAGTTAGAACATCATCAACAATCCAAGATCCATCATCATTTCATACATTAAATGAACAAAAATAAAGATGGAAAGGAGAAAGAAACTTGGATCAGATAACCCAGAAAGGTAGCAATGTCGAAAGACCCACTTTCTCTCTCCTTTTCTTCCTCTTCACTCTCTGCTTCTTCTCTTCCTTGAAGCTTTCCCAAAATGGAAAAAGTAGAGGCTCCCCTTTTCTCTTTTTTTTTCTCATTCTTATAGCAATTTTCTTATTAGGGTAATTTTTTGGCTTTTCTCGTGTTCCAAAGGTCCGAAATGTCCCCAAAAAATGAAGTTCGAAAAGGCCACGATTGTGGCCCTTTTGTCATGATTATGGTAAAACATGACATGATTGTGGCTCTTTGCATATGCTGATCGTGGCCCTTCTATCATGATTGTGGTACAACATGCCACAATCGTGGCTCCTTGCATCTGCTTCTGTCACGATTATGACTTATTGTGTTGGGACCCGATCTCGAAGTCGGACCCCAACCGGAAAAAGATGAAAAATGGAAACGGAAACAAAAAGAAATCGAAAAATTAGCGGAACGGATCGGAAATCATTTAGTGGAACTATCGAAAATGAATCAAAAGTCGAAACGGAAATAAAACGGACAGATCCAACACGGATTCGACAGAACGGAACAGATTTACAAAACGAAAGCAACTCGCGTAAAGAAAGGATACAAATGTCTGAAGCGCAGAAAACGAAATGCCGAAGCAAATTCAAAGCGAAGCAACTTTCCGACATCCAAGAACAAAACGAAAGCAAACGAAACTAACGTGTTGCGTTGGAAACCCTAAGACTAACCAT
>JANIHZ010069939.1:0-18048 GCA_027478365.1 Erythroxylum rufum | reverse complement strand
GGTAATGATAATCATTCATTTCTTTTAACCAACCATCATAATTATAATGATAATATCCATTCCCATCCCTCACTATATTCATTCTCATTCTTATTATCATTCTCCTATACGAACCAACCGTTTCCTAAAAATTTATATAACCATTGCAGCCCTATTATCCGCGCACCACTCAGGATATAGGATTCTTCCTAAACCTTCAACTCAGCTTTAGATGTGGTTCCTAACGGCTCACGCTAGATCTATTTAGTGTATTCCTTTTCGTTGATTTTAGATAGGTCTAGTTCTTATTTCCTTGCATATTTTGTATAAGGTCTTTCCTTTGAACTCCATTGTCTATTCCTTGTATCATTCTTTTCTTCTTAATCAATTTTCCTAAAAAAAAAGTTTTGGCTTACGTCTACTTCTTAAAGAGTGTTTTGGGAAATCGCAACCAAACTCTGTCTCGCCTAAAACTTCTCTACTCTTTTCAGTAATTGCTCCTCCTGCCTCTCCTCAGTTGTCTTTGTACCTCAAATTTCTTTTAGCATGCTAAATTCTATCAAATATATCAGGATAAGGATTCATCATTGTATTATTTGTTGAGTAGTGTACACTTACACTTACATTCTCTCTCTACATAATAAAAGATAGCTATAACTTTCCTCCAACCTCTCTATCGCTCTATTCACACTCCCGTAACCTGCACCATGATAGACCCTTCGTTGCTTCCTTTACACTTCTGGTGGCTTTTTAGTTTAAATGGATAAAAAAGGAAGTCCTTTATCATATTCAAGCTAATATACATCACACTGATTAAAGCCAATTCGATGCAAGTTCAAGACGTATCCAAATGATAAGGAATCACACACCAAAGGAAAATGGATAAATATAAGATGTTTATATTTTTTATCGCTCAAATGCTCACAGGTTTCAATCAAATTCACCTAATCCTTGTGCAATATCTCATCAAATCATCTATCTCACTTTGTCTAAATGCATATCCTAGGTATTTCAACTTATCAATGCTTTTAGCCTTCAGCTTAACAATTTTAGTCCCAATTTGTACACGTAATCTAATTTATTCAAAACAATTTAGTAAAGATTTCTTTGATATATCTTATTTCATCAACTTCTAAAAGTATCAGGCATAAATAAGATATTAAACGGGAATGTTTGAATAGCCTAAAAATGCTTAAAATGCCATAAAATCAAAGAAAAATGCCGTAAAATTAAAGAAAAATGCCACAAAATTAGAATAAGGAAAATGTATCCCTACCACCGCATCTATTTCAAACATTGTCCCCAATGTTTAATAGTAAGCATAAAAAATAGGAAGTAAAAGAGAGAAGAAGAAGAGACTTCCTTTTTTTTTTTCTTTATTTAGGGGAAGGAAGAATGAGCAAGTCATGGAGAAGGAGGGAAAGGAGGCATGAATCCCTGGTCTATGAAGGAAGCCATCAAAGTATGCTCCGTGTAAAATAATATGCTTTCAATCTTATCTAATCAAACTATAATTCCAAGAGTCCGATGAGTAGAAGAAGAGGAAGGGATATCTTTATATTGGTTATTGGTCAGTCATCCCACAGTTGCTATCCTATTTCATTGGAATGTCCTAGAAGATAGGATAACGAAACTAAGCGGAACAAAGTAGAAATTGTCGTCAATGATGATCCCCATCTTGTCGTTATGGATTTTCCATTTGCATAATTCTTTATAACTTGTTTTATCTTGCTCTTCATTGAAAGTATTAAAGACTTCAAATTTAAGTTTTAGTCTGTTGGTTAGCTCCATTTTCTTTTCTTTTATGTTTTGGAGCATAATGATTGACCTCTTTTTGGTTATTCCATTAAGCTGCATAATGGATCAGGGAAAGGGTTGCAAGAGGCACCAAAACATTAGGGCTAATTATTTGTTTTGATGGCACAAACATTTTTAGTTAGGCTAATTCTCGAGGTGGTTCTTTGTGGGTCATTGGAACCAATCTCCTAGCCTACAATTTTGGTCTTCCTATGAGTATCATGGGCAAAAGGCAGAGTGGGTAGCTTATTATAACTAGATGGAACACAAGTGCAATTGTGACTCATATGGAGTGTCTAGTTATAGGCAATTGAAAGTGGCAACTGATTCTTGGTGGCTAGTTGTTAGTTTCAATGAATGTTGGGCAATGTTGGCGTGAGTATTACAAGCTAGGTCTGATGTGAGCGACTAGTACATATATTTGAGGGGCGTTTGGTACTAGTGAAAATTAGGGGGTGGTAAAAACCTAAAACCAAAAGCAATTATATTATTTTATTAATTTCTTAATTATTATTATTCTTTTTTAAATAAAAGTCTATACTAAATATCAATGGACTTAAAAGAAAAATACATGAAAAAAATGTAAAAGCTAAGACTTAAAGTTTAGAATGCCTTCTAAGTAGTACTTTTGTTTAATGTCGTTAGCTCGACAATGCAGTTATTTACTCGTCAAAATAAGTTGGATCAATTAATTCCATTTCCTTTATTGTTGTAATATACACATTCTCATAATAAGGTTTAGGTCGATGACCATTAACCTTAGAAATCTTATAGGTAGAAATGCTTTGGATTTCAATTGCACCATGTGCAAATATATTAGCTATGACAAAAGGCCTAATCCAAAAGGATCATAACTTACCTAGAAATAATCAAAGCTTAGAATAATAAAAGAGAGCCTTTTGTCTAACTAAAAATTTCTTTCTAGATAATAATTTTTTCATGGAAAGCTTTTGTTCTCTCTTTATAAATTCTGTACAAATCTCCTCAAGTTCCTGTAATTTCAATTTTCTATGATTTCTAATTTCATCAAAACTCATATGCATTGCTTAATAGCTCAAAATCACTTATGTTCCAATTCAACAGGGAGGTGACAAGCCTTACCAAATACTAACGTGTAGGGTGACATGCCAATTAGTGACTTATAAATTATATGGTATGCCCAAAGCACATCTTCAAGTCGCAAACTTCAGTATTTTCTTATCAAGTTGACCATTTTTTCTATAATTGATTTAATTTCTAAGTTTGAGACCTTAGCTTGCCTACTTATTTGTAGATGGTATGATGTACCAATCTTATATGTCACTCTATATTTCTTCAAGGTTGACTCTATCATTCAGTTGCAAAAATGCTTGCCTTAGATCGTTGATTAAAGCTTATAAAATACTGAACTGATAGAAAATGTTTGGTTTAAGAAAACCTATAATTTTTTGGAGTCATTAGTTTTGGTGGCCTTTGCTTCCATCTACTTTGATACATAATCAATAGTCAATAACAAATATGAAAAAAAACTAAAAGAAGAGGGAAAAGGTCTCATAAAATTGATGCCCCATGTAAGGCCCCAACATATACCTTAGAAGCATTATAGCATGTCTAGGGTATATTAAGAAGTGAACATAAAGAATTAAGTGCATCTAAGTATAATAAGGGATATAATGGTAATTAATTTAAAAGATAAGGGTAAATTGGTAATTTGCTCACTTCAGCATGGACATGCATAATTATACTTAAAATATTCATTAGAATGAAATCAACTGATGATATTATATGCCAAAGTGGAAAATAAATAAAGAAGAATGACCAAATGTGTAATTTGCCTAAAGTCAACATATGGTTACACATTTGGTCAAATATAATTGAAGCATGTGTGTAATTATATAAATTGCATGAAATGGGTATATAATAGAGGAGAGAGGGACCGTTCATTTGGGATTTTAATTTCAAATTTTCCTCTTCTCATTTCATCTCCATTTCATCTTCTTAATCATATCATTTTGCATATATAAGGAATCAAGCTAATTCTAAGTGGAAATCAAGGTAGAAATTAGTGGTATTTGTTCTCATCTTTATCTTTTCTTGCTTTGATCATGAAGAGCTAGAATTATAAGGTTGGAATTGGGATTAAGATTGTATTTGTGGTGTTTCTAGTTGGTGAATTAAGCAAAGCTAAAGCTAAAGAGAAGGAAAAGCATTAGAAGAGCTAGTTGGCCAATTTCAAGGTTTGAGACTACACTTAGTTTAATTTCTCTTTGTGCATGTTTAAATTTGTACAAAGATTAATTTGGAAATGGAATGGATACTGGAATGGTGTCTCAGTTTTATTTTGCATGGAATTTGTTAAATATGAAGAGAGAGTAAAGTTTAGTGGAATTCTATCTTAGGTTTGCTTGAACCAGTTCCATTGTTTTGGCTATAACTCAGCCTATAGACCTCCAAATTGGGCGATTCCAATTGTAGATGAAACTTAATATGTATTAATAAAAATCTCTAGAAAAGATCCGGACCTAATTCTGGCTTCATGACATTGGAAATTGAGATTAACAATGGTGACCTGATGCTACCATTATTTTGGAGCAGTGTGTGATGTTTGGTACATATCTCACTATTTAGAAGTCAAAATGCCTGATTTTTCATGATATAGAAACTAGAGACATAGAGAAACAAATCTATAGAGGACTTAAAGCCCAATTTGAATGTTCTCTATGTGAATGTACAAAACAAGTGGAGGTATGAATTCTAGGTAAGGGACATAACATGTAGGAAACAGAAATCCTCCCCATCGTTCAATTTGCTTCTGGATTGATTTGTTTGCCCATTTGTAAGGATTTCTTCCTCAGTGTGAGGCCCTTGATTCCCCACTATGTGGCTAGCCCAAATTGCATTATTTTGAGTTTTTTGCTTCTGATTTTACCAAATCACATTCGAACCTTTTCGGATGTTTATGATACTTTGCAAACACCTAGAAATAAATGAAATATGACTTACTGTATGTGAACTGGGTGATTAAACATTGAAATTTAAGATTGAACATAATGCGTGCTAAAGGAAATTTGCATGTATATAGATGATTTATATGCATATTTATTTCTTATATGTGTATAGTATGACTATGCAAGTTTACATACTAATTTTATGAATATAATTAAGTACAATTTAAAATGATTTTTATTTAAATTACATACAAGAATTATACTGGAATTATGTGAATATACATAAAGAAACACGACTGAACAAAACATATACGAAATAAATCATAAGAGTACATGTGATTTGTATACTAGTCTAATGGTGGTAAGTTATGACTTGAATGTATAAATTAAATATAGATTTTATGATTTCAAATGAATATCATATGATTTGTCAATATATTAATTATGAAATTAGAAAATGATTAAAGGAAAATGTTATTGTTCCTCCTTTATTGTCTTAGTGGTGGATAGATAGGCATGCCTATAGGGTTATAGTAAAGGTGCTACAGTTTCACACTAATGGTGTTTTCATTTCGAGACTATAATGTATCTATAGTTTGAAGTCTTTGGGTATCTATAGTTTGTTACCTACGTGTAACTATAGTTCGATACCTTCAAGTATCTATAATTTCATACTTTTGGGTATTTATAGTTTGATATCTTTGGTTATCTATAACTCTCGTTATCCACATCCACGGGAATTGCAGGCCTAACACAGAAATTAAATTAAACAATTATAAATAAGATATATAGCATGACAACATGAATAATTTGTATTGATGAGCATTGAATATTAATATTTGGGTTATATATGTGAATTTATGGCATATGAATAATATATTAAAGCTTATTTGCATCGTGTACCTTGATTAATTATGCCATTATAATTTATTTGAGTTTATGATATTCATGAATATGTGTGTGCTTAGCGGATGACTGCTATGAGTGGTCATCCAAACTGAGTGTTTTCCAATTAAGCTTTTAAGCTTAGCACGAGTGTTGATCCATGTAGGTCTAAGTAATAGGAGTGAGGCATAGGGATCATTTGCAGGGATCAAGGCCAACTGCTAGAAGTAAATGTACTTTTGGAATGTATCTTTTGGTTAAAGATGATAGTATATATAATGAAGGAAATTGTAATTTGTCAACAAATTATAACTAATAATTTAATTTGTATGTAATATTTTTTTAGATTATCATATAAATGTAAAGATGTAATACTACTCTTAAATGATAATGTTAAGGGATATGAAATTGTGTAATATGTATATGTACAGCATTGAATAGACAAATGTGTGATGACAATCCCTATAAATGAATAGAAATGTCTGTCATGAATATATGTATAGGAATTTGGTTGCCATGTATATGGGTAGTTGTAGGTTCCGTATAAGGGTGTTACACCCCAAATTTCAAAATGTTCGCAAACTAAAATTTGAGTTTACTCTTTAGTTTATCCAATTAAGATTTTTATAGATTTGTAGGTAACATATTAGTAGCCAAATAATTTCTATATTAGCATACAATGGAAATTGGACACTAGTAGAAAACAAATTTTGACAGGTGCTTAATTGGTTATGAAATTATTCTATAACACCTAGTGATTGTTGGCATGAAATTGCTTAAGGTACTCACTTTGACTCATGTATGATTTTAGATACAATTAGTTTATTTGTCACATCGGTGAATAGTAGCAAGGGCGATAAAGATATATAGTAGGGAGGTATGGCAGTAAAAAAATAATCTAGGGGATTTCAGGTATTTGAGTGGGGCTAAAGCATTTTCTTTGGAGAGACCCATGGATGGTTAAGTTCCTGATGCCAATTAGGAGGTGACATCGACGCCGACGATCCAGGTTAAGTGTATTTTCTTTGTTTTTGTTGTTTCTTTCTCTCATTAGAAATTAATTGTGTTATGTTATAGTAATTGATTTTGTTTTTGTATATGGATAATCGTACATTCGTTATTGTTTGGTTATTTGTATATGAACCTATTGGGTATTGTGAAAAGATAATTTTAAAGCGTTCATTAAATCGTTTATTGGCAAACCCATCGGTAGATTTCAATATAATTCGTAATTCTTATGTTGAAATTCATATGTAGTGACTAATGATTAGTAATCATTAGGGATAACATGACCTAGGTTAAATGACGCATTAT
Source organism: Erythroxylum rufum (assembly GCA_027478365.1). Taxonomy (NCBI): domain Eukaryota; kingdom Viridiplantae; phylum Streptophyta; class Magnoliopsida; order Malpighiales; family Erythroxylaceae; genus Erythroxylum; species Erythroxylum rufum. The sequence goes on along the minus strand of JANIHZ010069939.1, from coordinate 11,146 downwards.
ATGTGGTTGTTGCCTTGATTAATCGGTTTTCTTAATTCGTAAATGCTACTGCCTAATTAAATCTAGAGATCGTATCCTAGGTTATTTGGTGGTTAGGTTTAATTAACGATCGTATCTTGATTAAACAAAATCCAAGGAAAAACTCGAGTTAATTATTAGCCCACGATTAATAATTTCTAGGAGAGATTTAAGAACAACAAATTAAAGAAATATGTTTAATTAGGGTGTAGGTCGAGATTGAACCAAAGAACCAGGTCCTTATTAAATTCCCCACTTTAGTTTCATTTTATTTTCTTCTTTCTAAAACCAAATCCCCCCCACTAGCGTTATGACTCACTGTCAGTTTTGTTTATGATTTTAATTGGTATTTTGTATATATTTGTTAGTAATTGGTTCCTGTTCAGTTATTTTGTGATCTTTTCATTTTTTTCCGTATGTGTGATTAAAAAATTTCAATATGGACGGAAGTAATTTCTTTTATAACTCATACTCTCAATCTTATAACAATGTTTGGACTGATCAATCTAACTTTTGTTATAGACGAGATAACCATCAGAATTACTTTTATGATAGTTTGCAGGAAACAATTTTCATATAGACCAGAAGCTTCCTATCATGACTCCGGTCCATCTCTAGAAGAGTTGATTAATATTGTGAACGCTAATACTTTACAATTGCAACAGAATACTCCATAATTCCAGTAGGATGGAGGGAAATTTCCACAAAATACATGGTTTAATGCCTAAGATTCGAAGAGCAAACACGACTCAAGTACATCTCTAGAAGAATTGCTTAGTATTATGGCTGCTAACAATCTTCAAATTCAACAGGATATACAATAGTTTCAACAGAATATGCAACAGCTAATTTAGCAAGGTGTACAACAAAGCTGACAGGATACTTTGCAATTCTAGCAAGATGCATTACCTCGATAGGAAGATATTAATCATCTGGAACTGTAAAGCAAAAAGGAGCAGTCGTATCAACTCGAGGTGTACCCAATGAACGTTTGTGCGGAAACTTTACAAAGTGATGAGGAGCTTGAGAATTTTGAGGTCAACCCTCAACGATTTGCTTGTGTCAAAGAAGTTGAGGAGGAGCTCGAGGTTGAAAAAGCTATATCATTTAGCTCGGAGGTGAGTATTGAGTTCATGATTATTTTTTAGGCTAACTTGTCACCTTTACATATCAGATTGTAAGAATTAAATGAGGAAGAAAAAGGCGAAGAGACATTTGAGATCTTTCCAGAGTGCATGGACTTAGTTAAGATTGAAAGTCAGAGGAGTTGGAAGATGCTATCTAGAACAACCTCGTGTAAACGTGGCATTAACTGTAATACCTCAAGATCACAATTTTGTCACGTGAGGAGAAGGAGTCGAGCCAATGACTCTAAACAAAGGCATCTCTTGGGAGGCAACTCAAGGAAAGTAAATTTCATTTCTTTACATTTTTGCATTTCTTTTTATATGCATGTGTGTTCTTTGTTGGTTTATTTCTTGCTTGTTTTAAGTTTTCAATCAAAATGAGAGAAGTAATAAAACAAACAAAACAAACATTTTCTCATTTTCTATTGATTATGAAATTATCCTATAACAGTTAGCGATTATTTACATGAAATTGCTTAAGGTACTCACTTTGACTCATATATGATTTTAGGTACAATTCGGAAGCAAATAAGTTAAAGTGAGTCGAAAGCTCTATATTTTGACTATTTTTTGAAGATTAATTTTTTCTTGTCTTCATGGAGCAAGAAGAAGAAAAATAAAGAAAAGAAAAAAATTGAAAACACAAAAAAGATAAATCAAAGTGGTTCATGGTGGTGGATGTTTCATGCAAAGGTGCAACATCAAAACGACAGAAGAAAATGGAGAATACATAAGGCAGCAAGTTGGAAGCATAAAGGAAATGACAGCGCAGAGACACAACAACTGGGGTTGCAAACAACAATGTTTAGGTGGCTGCTGGAAGGAGGACAAAATGACACAGCAGCAAAGCAGGAAACCACGTCTGTGTCACACAGATGTCCTGCGTTAAACGCAATGCAGACAAGAGCTGCACTTACAAAACAACAGTGAGGTTAAAAGTGATACGTGAATAGTAGCTTAGACCAACAAGTTTATTTGTCACATCATGAATAGTAGCGATGGTGATAGAAATAGAGAGTAGGGAGGCGTGGTAGTGAAGAAATAACCTAGGGGTTTTGGGTAGGGTAATTTGAGTAGGCCTGAAGCATTTTCTTTGAAGAGACCCATAGAAGGCTAAGTTCTTCACGCCAGTTTAGAGGTGACATCTACGCCGATGACCCAGGTTAAGTGTATTTCTTTGTTTTTGTTGTTTCTTTCTCTCATTAGAAATTGATTGTGTTATCCTATGGTAATTGATTTGAGTTTTGTGTATGGATAATTGTACATTCGTTATTGTTCGGTTATTTATATATGAACTCAATGGGTATTGTGAAAAGTTGATTTTAATGCGTTCATTAAAGAGTTTATTTGCATACCCATTGCTAGAATTTCGATATAATCCATAATTGTTATGCTGAAATTTATATGTAGCGACTAATGATTCGTAATCATTAGGGATAACATGACCTAGGTTAAATGATGCATCGTATGTGGTTATTGCCTTGATTAATCCATTTTCTTAATTCGTAATGCTACTGCCTAATTAAATCTGGAGATCGTATCCTAGGTTGTTTGGTAGTTAGGTTTAATTAACAATCGTATCTTGATTAAACAAAACCTAAGGGAAAACTTGGGTTGATTATTAACCCACGATTAATAGTTGCTAGAAGAGGTTAAAGAACAACAGATTAATAAAACATGCTTAGTTAGGGTGTAGGTCGAGATTGAACCGAAAAATCGTGCCTTTACCGAATTTCCCACCTTTAACATTTTTTTGCATGTTTTCTTTAATTTGCTTTTATTAATTAGTTTTATTTTATTTACTTCTTTCAAAATCCAAACCCCCTCTTTTTCCTAAACACTGGTTAATTTCATTCCATAAACTTTACACACACTCTCTGTGGGATCAATCTAGACTCACCACTACTATAGTAGTAGTCTAGTTATTTTATTTTGACTAATGTAACGATGCGTGGTCAAATTTTGGCACAGTTGCCGGGGAGTGCAGTGTTTTAGTTTTTGTTTGTGATTTAATTGGTGTTTTGTATATATTTGTTCGTGATTAATTTCTTTTATATTATTTGGTGATCTTTTCATTTTATTTTGTGTTTAAAAAAGATATATTTGATATGGACGGAAGTAATTTCTTTTATAATTCATATTCTCATTCCTATTACAATGTTTGGACTGATCAACCTAACTTTTGTTATGGATGGGATAATCAACAGAATTACTTCCACGATAGTTTGCAGGACACACAACAATTCTCGTGCAGACCAGAAGCTTCCTATCACAACTCCGGTCCATCTCTGGAAGAGTTGATGTTGCAATTGCAGGAGAATACTTTACAATTCCATAAGGATGGTGGGCAATTTCTAGAAAACACATGGTCTAGCGCCCAAGATCCAGAGAGCCAACTTGGTTCAGGTGCATCTCTAGAAGAAATTGTTAGCAAACTTGTTGCTAACAATTTTCAATTTCAACAGGATACAAAAGCAAGGCAACAAAGGATGGAACACTTAATGGGTCAGATGGCAATAAGTCTTGATCGCCTAGAATCGCAAAGCAAAGAGGAGCAGCTGTATCGACCCGAGGTGTACCTAATTGACGTTTGTGAGGAAAATTTGCAAAGTGATGAGGAGCTTGAGAATTTTTTAGGTCAACCCTCAATGAATTGTTTGTGTTGAAGAAGTTGAGAAGAGCTCAACGCTAAAGAGGACACATCTTTTAGCTCGGAGGTAAGTACTGATTCCATAATTATTTTTGAAACTAACTCTTTACCTTTACATAACAGATTGGATGAGTTAAATGATAAAGAAAAAGGTGAAGAGACGTTTGACATATCTCTAGAGTGTATGGACTCGGTCGAGATTGAGAAGCTGAGGATAGGGAAGATGTTGAAGAAGGATGATGATCAACTAAGGCCCTATCTAAAACTACCTCACGTAGAGGAGCCGCATGTGATACATGAGGATTACAATTTTGTCACGTGAGGAGAAGAAGGAGTCGAGCCAGTGACCCTAAACAAAGGGACTTCTTGGGAGGCAACCCAAGGGAAGTAAATTTCTTTTCCTTTCCATTTCTGCATTATTATTATTTTTATGCTTGTGTGTTTTTGAATTTGTCTGTTTTACTTATTTTTAAGTTTTCAATCAAATTGAGAGAAAGAATAAAACAAATGAAACAAATATTTTCTCATTTTCTATTGCTTCTGGGATTATATAATCATGATTAGAGTGTGAATTGACTAGAAAATTTCATAGCAACTTTAACATGTACTTTTGCTCTTGTGATTGGTTGATATGCATTATCTTTAGAAGATTAGTGACTAATGGTAGACAAAGCCGGTGAGATTTTGAGCTTTAATTGACTAACACATCCATATCAGTCTCATTGCCTTTTGATAATTTGTGACCTTCATGACATGTAGATCCTGATTTTGCGTTGAATTTCTATTCGAGACCACATTTTTATCACATTCATTAACATGGATATGATTAAGCATTCTTTGTTTTTTAGGTTTTTACTTAAAGATCAAAACTAATAATTAAATGGAGGGTGTATCTTCGTCTTGTCATCAATTAAATTTTGAAGATGGTAATGACGTTGGCAGGAGAGAAGGTGAAGATGAGCTTGTAGCTGTCATGAGTTTAAACAGTAATTAGGAATTGCAAGCTACTGGCTCAAGTGAAGTATCCAAAGAATTAATACCAAAAATTGGAATGGAGTTTGAGATGGAAGAAGATGCTTACCAATTCTATTTGGCATATGCTAAAAAGTTGGGTTTGGGATAAGGAGAACCAAAAGCCACAAAGATAAATCTGGAAACTTGATTGACATAATGTTTTGTTGTAGTGCTGAAGGTAAACGAGGAAAACACAAACGAGATATTGATGTAAGAGCAAAACACCCTGAAACAAGGTTTGGTTGTAAAGCTAAAATGAGAGTCAGCTGTTGAAGAAGCAGAAAATTCTGTGTGGTTCAGTTTATTGAGGAGCATAATCACTACCTCTCGAGTCCAAACAAGACGCACTTACATAGATCTCACCGAAAGATAAGTTTACCTACAACAATGCAAATTGAAATGAAAAATCATGTAGGAATCCCACCAAAGGCATCATATGATATCATGGTTAGGCAAGTAAGTGGTCGAGAAAATTTAGGTTTCATACCAGATGACTACAAAAATTACTTACGGTCTAAAAGAACGAGAGATACAAAAAGAGGGGATACAGGAGGTGTTCTAGAATATTTGCATAAAATACAATTAAATGATCTGAATTTTTTTATACTATCCAAGTTGACGAAGATGATTTAATAGCCAACATTTTCTGCTCATATGCAAAAATGAGAGCAGATTACTCAAAATTTGGTGATGTAGTTTGCTTTGACACAACTTAACGGAAGAACAATGAAGGTCGTCCCTTTGCATTACTTATAGGTGTCAATCAATCATCACAAGCAAACTACATTCTTTGGTGTTGCATTGTTATATGATGAGAAATGCCTCAAGTTTGAATGGTGGTTTGATACTTTTGCGAAAGCCATGTATGATAAAAGACCTAAAACTATTCTTACAGCCAAGATGCAGCAACGACAAAGGCTCTAGTAGTAAGATGGCCTGAAACTCACCATCGCTTATGTATTTGGCACATATATCAAAATTCACCCATTCATTTAAGTGGTGTTTTCTCTCAATTCAAAGATTTTACTAGAGATTTTAGCTCATGCATATATGATTTTAAAGAAGAGGAAGATTTTGTAAATCCATGGAATGAGATGTTGTGCAAATATGGACTTGAAGATAATAAATGGTTGAGGTGCATGTTTAGGATACAGGAGAAATGGGCTTTAGCGTATGGCAGACAAATGTTTTGTGGAGACATGACGATAACACAAAAAAGTGAGAGCATAAATAGTGTTGTAAAGAGGTATGTTACTTATCAACACAAATTCTTGGAGTTTTTTCATCACTTTGAAAGACTCCTTGAAGATTGTAGGTATGAAGAGTTAAAGGCTGATTTTAAATTAAGTACAAGTATTCCCTTATTATTGTATCCAATTGAAACTTTGAAACATGCAGTTGGTGTTTATACTCTTGAGGTGTTTAAGTGGTTTCAAAATGAGTGGTGTAAGTCTCATAATTGTTGTATTGAAATTTTTGGGGAGGATGGATCAATCACAAAATATCATATTACCCCTTATAAGAAGAGCTATTACCATACAGTTACTTATGATTTATCAAATGGAAAAGTTGATTGTAGCTGTAGAAAATTCGAGTTTCCTAGAATTTTATGTTCTTATGTTTTAAAAGTTTTTACTGTGAAAAATATTATGGAGATCCCACGTTAGTACATATTGAAAAGGTGGACACGTAAAGCAAAATATGGATTCGTGGGAGATGAAAATTTTGAAATCAACATAAGTAATTTAGATCCCAAGATATGTCAAAGTATGCGGTATAAAGAATTGTGTGGGGTATATGTTTAATTGGTTACAAAAGCATCTGAGAGTGAAGAGACTTATAAAATTGTTAATTATTGTATTTTGAAGATGTTGGAAATCGTCGATGCTAGACTACAAGGTAATGGATCAACTGTCCAACAGTCGATTGCGGGCTCCAGTGTTAGATTACAAGGTGAAGAGATGGTTCAATATTCGAGTGTTATAACAGATCACTTGAACCAAAATGGGATTGCAATTTGTGAAAAAAAAAACAATATTGGAATTAAAGGAATCAAGATCAAGATGAAAATTGTTTCAGGTAAGAGACTGAGGGGTGGCTTGGAGAAGGCTTTGAAAAAAAGGAAATCAACAAAAAAAGTTTAGACTCAGGCAAATCTTACAATTGCAGCACTAACATTACCATTTAATTTTGACATTCTATTCGTAAATTTTTTTTCTTGAATTCCATGTCCCTTACATATGTACTTTTTAACTAAAAAGATTCAATGTTTTAACAATTACTCTAGTATTTTGATTATATACTCTTTTAATTTTTTTGATGATAGGTTGTCTCTGCTATTCAAGTCAAACAAATTTTATTGAAGGTGTTCCATTTTCTATAGACATGACCTACTCCCAATTGGTTTTTATCTTATGGCGGAATACTATTACTAACGACATTATGTTTAGTAACTTATTCACGATTCACTAATTATACCATTTTTTATGATTCTTATAGGTACAATAACCACATGGCGTGAGCGATGTGATGATAAATAACTCATGACAAAACAGTAATGTTAACTATGATAATGCAGATATAGGTGGTTTCGTTGAAACATGTGATTGTCTAGCTCCATGTGCAGGAGGCATATTTTCTAAATACAAAGTGAAAAGAAAGTAGAGTGTTTAAGTTAATTTGTGCATCTTTATCGACAAGGTGCATATTTTTTTTCCTACTAAGAATTGTCAATTTCTTTCTTATACTCATTATTATGTAATTTTATATATTTTGTTGATTATGTATTGTCTATAAATGACAAATCCTTATGTTAAAAATTAATTTTATGCCAAAATGCTAAATTTTTAATTTTGAGATTGTTATGAAACTTCTTATAATGGTATGGAAAAAAAAGAAACCAACATCGATCTTCTTCTTTTTTCGAGGATGACATTGTGGGGGAAATTATTGGCAAAAGTGAAAATGTAAATGAAGCCGTAATGTAAATGAGGCTGTGAGAAACTCATGGTAGAATGGAAAAAAAGAAACCAGATTGTATAAAAATGTGTATTCATGAGTTACAATCTTGAAAGTAGCATTTTTGAAAACAAATCAACACTAGTCAGTTTTGAGAATAAATCATAATCTACAAATATGATCACCACAAAAGATCTTTGGATTCATGAGCTAAACAATTAAAATACAAGTATTGACTTTAACTCTAGCTTTCCTTCAATATGCATCAAAGAGAGCAAAGAGAAGTAAGAAGTTGAACCAGTTACATCTCCATTATATGTCTATACATGGAGTTGTCAAATTTTGAGTAAATAAACACTGGATTATGCATATTGCGCGTTTCTCTCAACATACCTAATGTAATAAAAAAATCAGAATCCAGTACCATATCCTTAGAACAAGAGAAAACCTACTGTTATATACTGTAGAGATGTAGCCTCAGATATGGCTATAAGAAAATTGTTCACTTACGCTATGCACCCATCAAGCCATTTCAGTAGTGGCAGGAATTTCTCGTTTCCACACTCATGCTTGGAGAATAATAATTTACAGAAACCTACAAGATGTGTACACATAATTGAAATCCATCAAAAGAAATAATCTAATATAACAGCATAAGTTTTAACTCCATCATAAGCAAGATTTTAACAAACAAAGGCATCCTTATGATTAATAAAATGAACTCCTGGAAGAGAAATAATTGCTTTAGGATTCATATGCAGATGAACAATAACAAGAAGATCTATTACATGGTTAACCTGTCTATCAGAAAAGAGGAGATCCATATGCATAGGTTTGTAATTAAAGCTACTACATAAACTAAAAGAAGTTGGGAACTATTGAATCTTTACTAATTTGATTTGAATTTTAGGCAGCTACTTTTTTTTTCCATGTGGGTATTAAGAGGCTATACAAATAAAACTCAACAAATTGTACAATCAGGGTCTCTATGTCAAAAATAGAAAGGCTAATCCACATAATAAAAGATACAATATGTAACTTGACATCAGGTTCACATTTTCTTTTAAGGGAATGTAAAATTGTTGCGACTCCAACCAACTATGATAGTTGAGTGAGATTGTCCTCTAGTAAAAAAGTAAAGTTGAATTAACTAAACAAAGTAGAGAAAGACATACAACTGTTTTACTTATAGCTTTGAAATTTCCTCCTTCAGAGCATTAACTTCCTTTGAATCAAGTTTCTGAAGATAAACATTAAAGCTTTATAGCTCAAATAATCATAAATTTTATCTATAAGTAAACTAAAAAATGTTAGCAATTGAAACAAGACATAAAAAATTCTTAAAATGCTTTAGTATGAAAATTATGTTTATGTTAAACTGTGAAAAAAAACATGTAAGTTACAGAACTTCATTTACTTCAAGCATGCTTCAAATCCTTTGTTTCATTTTAGTGTCCACGAATTTACCCGGGGTGACTATTTAAGTAACTAGCCACGCAAGGGGGTGACTAATTAAGTCACCCCTATGACTAGCCACACACGGGGGTAACTAATTAAGTTACCTTTGTGACTGGCATTTAACTTAAATGCTAATAATGCACAGTGGTGACTAATAAAGTTCTACTTTCTTGGTGTATCAACGCTGATCTTTTCGAGTGTTATAGAGATGAGTTAAAATGAGTTTGATGCTAATGAAAAAGGGTACTAATGGGAAGAATTAATGTGTTAGTGATATTAAAACCTGTTAATTTTAACAAGTTTGCCATTCACACGATCGTGCACTCCTATAAGTAAGGGGTTCTGTCACGATCGTGCACCCTTATAAGTAAGGGTCATGATCGTGACAAGTGCACGATCATGCACCCCTATGAGTAAGGGGTTCTATCACAATCGTGCTAGTGCACAATCATGACTAAGGAAAAGAGAAGAATTAGGATGAAAATGATGAAGTGTGCTGGAATATGTTAAATGGAGTGCTTTCACTAAACATGCATCTGTAGTTTGACCATATCTTGATCTGTAGATATCTAAATGGGATGATTTTAATTTAGATTAAACTAGAGACATATTGCTACAATCTTCATGAAGAAATTGAATTTGAATTCTATTTTTAAGGGTTTTGAAATTTGGCTTGAAGTTGAGTGTAAGAGCTAGTTCCAAGAGACAAGATAGACAGATTCCATAAGACTCCACTAGAGTAAAGGCATTACTTCCAATGTTCTACACACAAAAGCAGCATGGTACGGGACCAAGAATAAACTTTAAGAGCTAAGATAAACATCCCAATAAAAAAGCAACGAAATACTTCCAAACTAGAACCCACCAAGTAAAAATACACTTACTACAAATCCAAAACCTAGAAGAGTCGCACACCTTCATAAAACTGTAACTTCACAAGAGACGTGCAAAAGGTAACACCATATGAGTTCGAAAACAATATATAGCTCAGAAAAGCGCGAGAGAAAGAAACAATATTATTTCAACACCAATTCAAATTTGTTAAATTTACCCATGGTTAAACAAATGAAGGTAGTGAAATTTGCCCACGATTTCAACACCAATTCGTTTGTTTAACCATGGGAAAATTGAAAAAAAATAAGAAGCACTAAAAAAATGAAAAATAGAAGATACCCAGATGTTGTTGATAGAGAACAAAATTTGGAAGCTTTGTTGGTAAAAAGAATACCTCAGCCTAGGAAGGAGACGTTCCATGAATTAGTGCAAAAGGAGGATAGAAAGAGTTGGGAAGAATAGGCGCAAGATTGAAGAAGTGAAGCGGGAAGCAAAATCAAAAGAACGAGGGGGCATTGGCTTAGCTTAGGTGAGAGTAAAGCCGAGAGGTTTGGTCTTACTAAAATGTCGACGTTTTAATTATGGAACAACGATGCTGGAACAACTGATCAGATGCCTAAGCACAGGTGACCACAACAATATGGAGGCACAACATAAGCAGAGAAAAACCAGATGATGGCAAAACCCCACATGCTTACACGCGCCCACATGGAATATAATGGCTGAGGGACAAACACTGCTGGTGCGTACAGTGCGCACTCTAAAATGATAATATGTTGGCGCATTACAATACCCCTCTTTTATATGTTTTAAAGTTTTATTTTATTTTAATTGATTTAATTAGGATTAAGTAGGTTTACATTTCTAATAAATTTGAAATGTGTTACCTAATTGGTTGAAAATTGTTTTCAAACAGTCGATTTTATTAGGAATATTTAGAATTCAGTTTAATTTTTCAAGGAGTTGAATTATTAAATTATATTAATTACCAAATCAATAAGCAAATCTTTAAAAAAGTTATCTTCCATAATTAGATTATGTTAGATAACCAATATAATGAGATTATATTAATTAAGACAAGATCTTA
>JANIHZ010069734.1:0-41804 GCA_027478365.1 Erythroxylum rufum | reverse complement strand
GCTAAGTCCTCATTCACTGATCTGTATAAATTCGAAGATTTCTCTACAATAAGAAAGATTGATACATAAGTTCTATATGGTATCAAAGCTATAGACATACGTCAAAACACATTTTTTTCCTTCCTTCTTCATCATGTCTAGTTCCACGGCCTCCACACCCAACATGTCTGCCAATCTAATCACGATAAATGCTGTTGCACAGGCACCACTGAAGCTAACATCCACCAACTATTTATCCTGGAGGCTCCAGTTTCATAGTCTCTTCATTGGATATGACCTCATGGGGTATGTTGATGGCACTAAAGCATGTCCACCAGCAACCATCATCACTGCCGATGTCCCTACACCCAATCCAGAATATCAGTTTTGGATTCGACAAGATCAACTCATTTTGAATGCAATCATTGGAGCCCTTTCCCCATCAATTATCCCATTCATAGCAACTGCTACCACTTCTAAAGATGCCTGGGGTTCTCTTGCTAAGACCTATGCACAATCATCTCGTGGCAAAATCAAACAAGTGAAGGCTCAACTCAAGAAAATTGTCAAAGGCCAATCTACCATCACAGACTATATGCAAGCAATCAAAACAAAAACAGATCAGTTAGCTGAATTAAAAGCGCCAATGGATATTGAAGATATCACTGATAAAGTATTAGAGGGTCTCGATGACACTTACAAAGATGTCAAGACAAATGTCAATGCCCGAGAACATCCTATCTCCTTTGATGAACTACATGAGAAGCTAATCATTGCTGAATCTGAAATGCACCCAGCCATTCCTAGTCATTATCCTGCAACAGCAAATTATACCAATCGCATTTCTACCAAACGCACTAATTCTTATCAGCACAATCACTGGCGCTCCCAAGCTGCTCCACCTACTCGTTATTCAGGCTCTAATGAGCAGCAGAATCACCATCCTCAGTCCAACAATCCTATGCCTTGGACTACCAATGCTCAAGGCCCTCGACCCTATCTTGGCAAATGTCAAATCTGTGGTGTTCAGGGTCACTCTGCAAAACGCTGTCCTACATTTCGAATTGTGCCTTATACCTCCACATCTAATGTTCCATCTCATTCATGGCAACCAACTGCCAATTTTGCTGCTCCTCCTTCCCAGAATCTGAATAGTCAACCTTGGCTTTTGGATACAGGAGCATCTCATCATGTTACTACTGATATTTCAAATCTGGAAAAACATCAGCCCTACAATGGCACAGAGGATGTGATGATCGGTGATGGTACAGGTTTGTTAATAAGTCACATTGGCAATACTTCACTTCATTCAGGACATATGACACTGAATCTTGAGAATGTACTATGCGTGCCTGAGATGAAAAAGAATCTAATTTCAGTATATCAATTTTGTGTCACCAACAATGTAACAGTAGAATTCTCACCTTACTCATTTCTTGTGAAGGATCTTTCGCAGGGAAGTATCATTCTTCAGGGAACGCCTAGGAATGGAGTTTATGAGTGGCCATCTTCGTTTTCACCAATCCTAGCACTCTCCACTGGTTCAGCAACAGCAATTAATTGGCATGCCCGACTTGGTCACCCTGCCAAAACAATTGTAACAGCTATCTTATCTCAAAACAGAATCTCATCAGCCTCTACATTTACTCATTGCAATGCTTGTCTTAGTAATAAAAGTCATAAGTTGCCATTTTCAAACTCCACTCTCAAATCCACTCAACCATTGGAAATAGTTTTTTCAGATGTTTGGATGTCACCCGAATTGTCCTATGATAATTTTCGCTACTATGTCATATTTGTTGATCACTTTACTAGGTATACTTGGCTTTATCCTCTCAAACACAAATCAGAAGTCAAAGAGATCTTTATTCGATTTAAACTACTTGTTGAAAAATTCTTTGAGAAATCAATAAAAACATTGTATTCTGACAATGGAGGTGAATATATTGCCCTAACCCAATTTTTAACAGATCATGGCATTTCCTTTCGAACCACTCCCCCACATACACCTGAACATAATGGAATTTCAGAGCGCAAACATTTGCATATAGTTGAGACAGGTCTTACATTGTTATCAAATGCATCAATTCCACTCTCATATTGGCCACATGCCTTTGCTACTGCAGTATATCTCATAAACAGAATGCCCACACCTAAGCTACACATGAACAGCCCATATTTCTGCCTATTCAAGTCTCAACCAAACTACCTTAAACTGAGAATCTTTGGCTGCTTGTGCTACCCCTGGTTACGACCATACAACACTCACAAACTTGAATCAAACTCCAAACCATGTGTCTTCCTAGGCTATTCTCTTACACAAAGTGCTTACTATTGCCTAGATAAATCTACCTCCAGAATCTATGCTTCCAGACATGTCAAATTTGTTGAAACAACCTTCCCATTTAGTACTTCATCACAACCAAGAGATGACTCACCTGATTACTCTGCAGCTCTATGGATTCCACCATCAATCTCACTGCCACCACCGACTACATCAGTGCCACTCACTCCATCTCCAATTGCTGCACCTGAAAATGGTAATTCCTCAAACATTAATTCCTTACCAGATTCTGAGTTACATGCAGAACACAATACTGAATGTGTGACAGCAAGCAAGACAGTGCACAATACTCATACCATGGTCACACGAGGAAAGGACAACATTCGCAAACCAATTCAAAAGTTAAGCTTGAGTGCTGAACTTCATTCTTCTCCAGAATCTGAACCAAACACAATTACTCAGGCATTAAAAGATGACAAATGGAGGAAAGCCTGCTCAGAAGAATTTGATGCTCTTGTCAGAAATGGTACCTGGAAACTTGTGCCTCCTCATGAGAATCAGAATCTAGTTGGTTGCAAATGGGTATTTCGCATCAAAAGAAATGAAGATGGATCGGTGCATCGCTATAAAGCCAGATTAGTTGCGAAGGGTTTTCATCAACGTCCAGGGATAGATTTCCAAGAAACATTCAGCCCTGTGGTCAAACCAACAACAATAAGAATCATTATAAGCATTGCACTAACCAATGGATGGCCATTAAAGCAATTGGATGTCAACAATGCATTCCTACAAGGACCACTCACAGAAAATGTCTACATGTTACAACCACAAGGATTCAAAGATGCTGATCGACCTAACTATGTCTGTCATCTTCAAAAGGCCATTTATGGCTTAAGACAAGCACCACGGGCGTGGTACCATGCTTTAAAACAATTTCTTCTCCAAACAGGTTTTCAGAATTCACACTCAGATGCCTCATTATTCATTCGGCAGTCATCTATAGGTACTATCATTCTTGTAGTTTATGTTGATGATATAATTATCACAGGCAGTAATTCACAGCTCATAGACGACTATGTTGCTACTCTGGCAAACAAGTTCTCTATCAAAGATCTGGGGCCATTACACTATTTCTTGGGCATAGAGGTAATTCCAAACCAAGAGGGTCTCATTCTTTCACAAAGAAAGTACATTCTTGACCTACTACAGCATACAAAAATGGCAGAGGCTAAGTCCGTTCTTACACCCATGGCAAATCACCCAATCTTAGCCTTAAACTCTGGAACACAAATAAATGACCCATCCGAATACAGGAAAATAGTGGGAAGTCTACAGTACCTGCTTTTGACGAGGCCGGATGTTGCCTTTGCTGTAAATAAGCTCTCCCAATTCAATCATTGCCCAACATCAGACCATTGGGCTGCTGTCAAACGACTTCTTCGCTACTTGGTTGGAACCACCGACGATGGCTTACAACTCTATCATCGATCCAGTACCAGCCTCCATGCCTTTGCAGATCAGAGTCACCATTCCTCGCTTCATGCGTACTCAGATGCAGATTGGGGAGGAGACAAGACCGATTATCAATCAACTGGAGCATTCATCATCTACCTCGGTCGAAACCCTATCTCTTGGAGTTCAAAGAAGCAGAAATCGGTTGCTCGTTCATCCACCGAGGCGGAATACAGATCTGTCGCCAATACAGCTGCTGAACTAAACTGGGTGTGCAATCTCCTCGCCGAACTCAGCATTCCTCCTTCTCAATCGCCGGTGATATATTGCGACAACATTGGGGCGACACAGCTAAGCTCAAACCCGGTGTTTCATTCACGAATGAAACACATAGCCATCGATTTCCACTTTGTACGGGAACAGGTTCAGTCCGGCGCCCTTCGAGTGTTGCATGCCTCCGCCGATGACCAAATAGCCGATACCCTAACAAAGCCTCTTCCCAAATCGCGATTTTTGGAGCTCAAATTCAAGCTTGGGCTACGTCAACGTCCGCCAGCTTGAGGGGGCATAATAGAGCCCACAGTAGAGCCCATTTCATAGACTAGAATATCGTTTGTAAATCTACTAATTAAAGTAAGACAGCTGTGTAGATTTTGTAACCGTAGCCATTGCTTTAGTCTAGGCACTTACATAGGCACTTAATTAGCTAAGTCCTCATTCACTGATCTGTATAAATTCGAAGATTTCTCTACAATAAGAAAGATTGATACATAAGTTCTATAATAAGAAGTAAAAATTATATGAGTAAGTAATATTGTTCTTTAGGATACCCTTTTTTTAACAATTTACAAACCTTATCCCATTGACTAATGTAAATCGTAAATATAGAAATGCACTGTCACAAGCATAAAATTGTTGTTTAGGATAACCCTTTTTCAACATACAGTTAAGGAAGCCTATAGCTTTAGTTACAAAATTTCTTTTTATTTTTCTTTACATAAAATGGTAACTATTTTAATATGTTTGATAATATGCAATGCAATTCTCACTCCAGCTTCTGCATTTCTGTTAATCTCAAGATCTTTCTTCTTTTAAATATCATCTACTAGGCAATCAAATTCTTTAAATTGAAAATATATGCCGACGAGTAAGCTCGTCGTTTTGCTGGGAAGTTATTAAAAGGGCATATTTAAAAATAGAAGACCAACACAAATCATATACACAGTTGGTGAATGAAATCAAATCACATACACAAAAGACGGACTATAGAATGGTGAATGGAATCAAACCACATACATACACAGAAGACCAACAACATATCACACTCACTTATTAAACTTTTCTTCAACAACTGTATTGTCTATTAAAGGCACAAGCTTTGATTTCAACAACTAGTTAAAGCCATAGTATGCCCATCTCTACAGTATTGTCTATTAAAGGCACAAGCTTTGATTTCAACAGCTTACACAACTCTCATGAATAGATAACTGAGTCTCTGATTCACATGTATGTTTGAATGATGTATTCCTCTCTCATCCAGAAAGGCTACAAGAACCATGGTAATAACTGGCTCTCTGATTCACATGACCCACACTACGCAACAATACTTAAATCACAAAACCAAAGATTTAAAGAAAAACCAGAATTTACTACAATAAAGTCCAAGCTTTAGATACCAAAAAAATTAGCAATACTTTGAAAGAAAGCCAAGACAAAACCAAGCGTAGACAAGAAAAATGGAGAAGAGAAGATACAGGCGATGAGACCTGTGAAGAGAAGATGGCGAAACACAGAGAGTAGCGGTTAGGAGAGAAAGTTTTGATTTTTAACATATGAAGTTTAAGTATATCAGTATACAGATCGGTTTTACCAGTTCACTGAAAAATCAACCGGTTCTCTCATAAACTGTCTGATTTTTATATATAAAGGCTATTGAATAAAATTGAACCAGATAATTAGTCAGATCATATTTTTTCGGTCGATCCGATTTTGTTTTTAAAAACATTGTTAAAAGCATAACTACTTATCAGCCCTTAGTTTTCTTTCTAACCAGATTGTTGAGAAATAGTGTCAATAAACTCTTTTGGTATGATAGATGATTGGATACTTAAGTTTGTGAAGATATTGGTGAGCTTAATTCAATCAGAAACATTATTATTGAAGATCAATTTGTTGCTTATGCTCTTGCAAAAAAAAAACTTAGATTCTATTAAGAATTCAAGACTCTGGATTGCATAATCAGATCAACAACACTAAACTCAAGGAAAATAAGACTGATCTCAACTGGTGAACTTTGTCTAAACATAGTAAATTCACCGAGATGTCTTGTAGAAAGTTGTTTCAATAGTAAGGAAATATAGTACCATGGCATAAACTAGTCTAGTGCAAGTATATGTTAATTAGAGCTTTAATCACTATATGGACTTAGAGCTTCAATCACTATATGGAGAGCTATTAAGAACAATTTGCTAACAATTGACAAATTGAACAAGTATATGGCAATACCAAATAGATTTGTTTCATGTAAGTAAGAGCAAGAAAGCAAAATTCATTTATTCTTCAAATGTCAGTTCACTCAATCTTTGTGGAAGGACATTACAAGAAGATGCTTATTAGAAGATCCGCCAGAGGAATGGGAGGAGATTGTAGGTTGGTGTTTAGCTCTAAACATAAATGATAAAACAAAACAGTGGTACTTCTTTATTGCTTTATCATATCTAGTACATTACAGAAAGCGTCAGCCAAAGTCTTGCATTTAGTGGTGATTTTGTAAGACATCGTGAAGTGGTAAGTTTTTGGATGTTATTCGAAATCATCACCAAAAGCTGACTTTTAGCGACAATTTTGAAAACGTCACCAAATAAAACATAGCCAAAGGTCAACTTTGTTATAGTGAGCTTTGTGGGATGAAAGTAGCATGAGAATTTTCAAAGGCAATGAGAAGCAACATTCAAGGTTATTCATAACTCTTAAAGCATTCAAGTTAACCATTGTCACATTTAGAGACAAAAGGAAAATTGATTCCAATCTTATATCAATATGGAATTAATGGCTAGCTTCTGCACTTGAATTTTGTTTCATAATGTAATATTTTCCTAGTTGTTTTGTTATCCCATTCATAATAATGGGCTGGTTTATGCTTGTAAAACTTGATACTGCCTTTCATGGCTTGATTTAATTCACAATGTTTCAAAAAAAAAAAAAAGTGTCAATAGGCTTTAATATGCCAATGTGTTCTCATAAGGTCAAAGTTTTCATCTTTACTTCACTCAATAATTGAGAATGAAGGTGACGTTTCACTTAAATCAGTAGCCAAACTGTAGGGTCATCAACAGGACAACTGAGATATTGTGCATGTGATGGGTAAAACAGATTCCAAGAACTTTCCTCTCTATGGCATCTAAAGTTTGCAAGAGGAAGCAAAACATGTGAATTTGGTGGTCATCGCCATAGGCGTCATAAGAGCTATATATCACTGACCATAGATATTTGTGAGGCTCATTCACAGGAAATTCACTTTCAGCAACCCAGTACAAGTACCGTCTCTCATCCTCCTCAGCAAAAGCTGCAACAAGCACATCGAGCTAGCTTTGCAGGATAATGAAAGACGTAGAAGCCTGGTTGATATATTATCGTAAGTGTAGTGAAATTTTTTGTACTTAACCAAGAGCTTTATCGGGCACCAGCACTTGAAGTCTGAAGCTGAAGATTAGGCTGAGTTTATGTTCTTGGAACCTCATTTACTTGAGCATTCCCTGAAGAATAAAAATCTTGTTCAAAAGCTGCTGGCTGCTGTCCTGGTTGGGACTCATGATGCCTGAACTCGGTTGGAACTTTATTGTTAACGCTACGACCTTTGTTTCTTTTAAGCAAAAACTTTGAGATATCGCAAAGACCCCTCATTTGAAATAATGACATATCGGTGGGATAGCACATGAGATAGAACATATGGATAGCACAGTGACCCCAAACATGGGATCTGGTCAACTGCGGAGTGAATTTCGTATAGTATCTTAAACAAA
Source organism: Erythroxylum rufum (assembly GCA_027478365.1). Lineage (NCBI taxonomy): Eukaryota > Viridiplantae > Streptophyta > Magnoliopsida > Malpighiales > Erythroxylaceae > Erythroxylum > Erythroxylum rufum. Next base: position 34,067 of record JANIHZ010069734.1, on the reverse strand, counting down.
ATACATCTGAACGAGTCACTTGCCCTTTAGTCCTGGGTCTGTGTCTTGAAGACAAATGCTCGTGTTGTCAGGTTCTGACCCAACTTCGCACTTTCAGAATCTTGAAGACAAAACACACCTGAGTGAGCCGAGCCACGTGCCCTTAGGTCATGTTCGGAACTTCAAAATCTTGAAAGACAAATGTTTTTGTGCAAGTCTCATGCCCCCAAGTTCTAAGCGAGCAAGGTTTGCGCTATATCGGCATCTTGAAGACAAAGAGCACGTAAAACCCACGTTCTCTGAAAGTCCTGAACGAGTATTGTGCTTTCATTCACTACGACAAAAAAACAGAGCTATGTGTCATAAGGTACCTAACGAGATTTGCATCTCGAAGACAGACGCTCTTAAGCGAACCTCGTGTCACTGGATCCCCGATTGAGTTTCGCGCCTTTGATATCTTAGAAATGAATGTGCCTAAACGAACTTAACGCTTTCAAGTCCAGGGTGAGCCCCGTGCCCTATGTTTCTTTCTAAAAATAAATGCACCCGACCTCTGTACCTAAGTCCAGTGTGTGTCTCCAGACTTCTCGATATCTTCTTCAACAAAACGTTCCTGAGAGAGTTTTACACCCTCAACACCATAATAAATCCTATAATCTATAGTTTCGACTGGCCATGTCATGTTGCCGAAGGGGTAATCAAACTCAACAAATTAAATGGAACAGAGAGTGACAAATAGGACAGTACAGCCACGTATCAGGGTAACCAAGAGTAGAGATATCTGTTTGTCAGCTCATAAAATTTTCTATCAATCAAAAATAGGATTTGTGAGAAGAATGATCTAGATATTATTTTTAAGAAAATAAAGTAATTCGTTGATAAGCCTAGAAAAGCAGACAAAGGCAAACGTATAAGCCTGCAATGTCAAAAATAAGGTGTAAATAGGTAATGGGACAGCCTATCATCTATACAACTGTTGTTTCATAATAGAGCTATATTAGTCTCCATCTTCTTTTGATTGGATAGCTTAGGTCCTCAGTGGTATAATGAGCAATAGGAATCTCTTTGATCCAGCAACAAGTTCTGCATGCTTCTCAGACTGAGTATTCTTGAAAATTCTTTTGTTTCTTTCATTCCAAATTGAGTAAACTAGTAGAATAGACAAATACTTGAGCATTTCTTATCTTTTCCAATTCTTTTATATTGAATTTCTGCCCAAACTAAAATATTTTCCTACTTTGTTATAGGGCAAGCTAGATTCATTGTGTGTTTCATTTTGGCACATATTGTAGCTAAGAAGTTGCATTTGAAGAATAGATGGTTTATAGATTCAAACAATGAGTTGCAAAGAAGACAAATCTGATCATTTATTCCCTTTAGTCTATCTTTAATCTTCAATCCCCTTTTGCTGTTAATCAGGTAAAAAAAGAAGCGTTAGGCATTAGGGAGCCTTCCCACACAATGTTGTACGAAGGAGTAATAGGGAATTAAGGTCTTAAAGTTTTTATGCAAGAAGAATTGGAGAACTCTCCATTACTGCAAATAGACCAACTGGTTTTATCTTTAATAGAGGAGTTAGGCATGTAACTTGAAAAGTACTGCTAAAGTTTGTTTGCTTCTCTACCTATAATTTGCCAAGCATTTTGAGCAATGACATTAGAAACTTTTGAGTTAATAGGAAGTCAAGTGAGTGTTGTCAAGGCTTTCTTTTGTACAGAGGACTTTGTAAGTCCTATTGTAGAACCAAAACCAATCCATTACCTATCTGCATTTTGATAAAAGTGTAAATAGTCAACCTATGTCTCAGCATTTGAATGAATGGCCAAAAATGTTGTTGTTTCTCCCCCATTTTCCAGAAATTAATATCCTTCAAATAGTATTTAGTATTCCATTTGCTCTAAAGTGCCTCTTTATCTTTGAAAAGCCTCTAGATTCTCTTGGCTACTATTTTTGTTTGAATCAACTGAATTGATACAAGGCCTAGCCCTCCTTCTTGCTACCTCCAGCATAGTTGTTCCCATTTCATTTTGGCTCCTTTAGAGACATCAACTTTCCTAGACCAAAGAAAGTTCTTCATGCATTTTTCCATCTCTTTGTTGATCTTCCTAGGAATGAATAAATGTGAGCTCCAATGATTGTGTAGATTGTTTTACACATAAATAATAAGTTGAACCCTTTTGCTTAAGATAGGAATTTTGCTCTGCCAAGCATTGATTTTCTATATTTCTCTTATCATCTCTTCATGCTGCTATATCCTTTAGTTCTATCCTTTAACAAGTAGTCCATACTATGTTCTCTAATTATGAATTTTTCTCATCTTTGAATCCCTCCTTTTCTTCCCCCCCACCAAGCTTCCTTCTTCTTCTTCCAATCCTCCAGCTTCCTTTCCTGTTCCACATTCTTCTCCTCCCTCTCTAAATGAACATGCCAACTCCTCTAGCAAAGCACACCTGGGTATAAGTTGTTGGGAGTCACAACCTTGAAATAAAACTCACTTTCTATCCTCCCATTCCTACCTTAGACCATCAAGTTGTTTCTCCTTCACTTTCCATTCTTCATACAGGGGTTGATAAATGGAAATCCATATTAGTTGGATTCTTTTTGGATAGAAGAATTCTATTCCCACCTATGAAAAGTTGGGCTGCTACAAATTGGAAACAGTTTGGACTTTTGGACATAATATTGAACAATGAGCATGTATTCTTTTTTAGATTTAATTTTTTGATTTTGTCAATGAATTTAATAAGGCAGGTCCTTGACATGTAAATCACAAGCCTTTTTCGGTTCAACCTTACAGGCTAGGGATTAAGTTTGAAGAACTTAAAAACAATAACATTCCCTTATGGATCTGAATATATGACATTCCCTTATAATATTAGACCACTGAGGGTCTTAGATACTTAGCTAGCGTAATTAGAAGACCATTATACCTAAACCAAGCTACTACTAAAACCAAAAGGATCAACTATGCAAGAATATGCGTAGCAATGGAGGCATTAGCAAATTTCCCATATGAAGTTGTAATAATAAGGTTCAATGATATCTTGGAACTTGTGGAGGACAGAGTTAAGATTACATATGCTTTGAAACCACCAATTTAAAGACCTAAGGAGGTTTGGAAGCCAACTGGTATATTTTTCCTGATTAGTAGTTATAAAGAACTTATTCAAAAGGACTTTCATAATTCTATTGAAGTAAATGGTTTTAATAATCCTATTGAAAATATACCAAGCACTGGGAATTTTAATGAGGACTCAGTTGTAAATCCATATAAGAATGTCCCTCCTCCTAGCACAGACTCAAAAGTTGTCCCTCCTCCTAGAACATACTCAAAAGTTGATGGTAGCCCTATGAACAAGAAAAGATAGTTTTTCTTATAAAAATGAACATGTAGAGGCTGATATGGTTGCAACAGTCCAGGATGGTAATTTCATCAAGGAAGCTTAAACTCAAATAAACAAGGATTCCTTTTAGGTTGTTTCAAGTAGAAGAAAATCCCAGAGAAGCAAGGGTTTAAATCTTATTAATTTCCTTCATATTGTCGAATGAAAAAGGTCTTAATAGTCCTGTTGAACATTATGCTTTGAGGGATTTATTTTTAAAGGAAAACCACTTTTACTTGGACTTATAAAAACAAAAAGAAATTTAAAGAATATCTATAAGTTTGACTTTTTCGGGGAAGCAATGGAATTATGATTCTAATCGTTCTCATCACTTCCTAGGTAGAATTATCATCTACTTTAACTCTGATAGTCTGGAAGTGGGAGTTTTCAACTCTTCTGATCAGATGATGCACTCAAGGATCTCTATTAAAATGGAGAAGGTGATTTTCTTATTCACAAGAGCCTATGCTAGCAATTTTGCTTTCCAAAGGAATCAATTATATAATAATTTTAGAGATTTGGGAACCAATATTATTAATCTGCCTTAGGTGATATGTGGAGATTTTAACTCCACATTAAATAGGGTAGAAGCTCATGGAAAATGTTGTCTTAAGAACTTTAATGAAGATTTCTCAAATTACATTACTCATGTGGGAGTTACTGATCTCAAATCAAAAGGGCATTTCTTCATATGGAATAACAAGCAAGGATTTGAGTGGTTTATTAGAAAGAAACTTGACAGAGCCCTTATTAATCCCTTCTGGTTACCTAATTCCCTTAACAGTTCAACTAAGTTTATGGATCGCTTATTTTATGACCATACTCCTATAATATGGGCAGGTTTTCCACCATATACAGTGAGGCATTATCCTTTTAGGTTAATAACTTCTCCGTACAATAGAATGGCTTCTTAGAGGCTTATAAAAAGGGGGTTGAGAAATCAGTATTTGGTACTAAACAATTATGTTATATGCAAAAACTAAAAGCCATTAAGGAAGAGCTTAAGCTTCTTAGTAAATCTATAGGAACCATCATTCAAATTGTGGTGGATGAGGATAAAATAAAATTGTCTGCAGTTCAGAATTTATTAGTCTCAAATCCTAACAGTGCAGACCTCTTGACTAAGAAGAAAGGTTTGTTGAAAAATCACTTGCAAGCATTAGAAAATCATTATTCTCTACTTAAGTAGAGATACAGGATTGTCTAGCTTAAAAATGGTGACCAGTGCCCAAAATTCTTTTTCAGTGTTGTGTTGGGCAAGAAGAATAATAAAAAAAATATGTTGTATTGTTTCTAATGAGGGTTTTGTCTTGTAAGATCATAATGCAATCCTTATATAAGCTTCCAACTTCTTTTCCATGCTAATTGGTACTTCTAATGCCACTGTTTCATACCCTTATCTACTAAGCTTCATCTCCAAGAAAATTCCAGAAGAGATTACTTCTTCAGTTATTGCTTGAATTGAGGATAAAGAAATTATGGATACTTCTTCATTTTAGATATGTTGAAAGATCCAGGACTTGATGGGTTAAATGGTTTTTCTTTCAGAAATTTTTGGATGTGGTTAGTGAAATGATCTTACAAGAAACTCATGAATTCTTCAATTCGAGTAAGCTCTTAAAGAAGATAAATAAAACATTCATAAGCTTAATTCCTAAGCCGTTTAATCTAAACTCATTTGGTGATTATAGACCTATCTCTTGTACTAATTTCCTCTATAAGGTTATCTCCAAATTGATTGCTATAAGATTGAAGAAGGTTGTTAACACTCTTATTAGTGACAATTAAGGTGCTTTTATTAAAGATAGACAAATTGCGTATAATGTCTTGCTTGTTTCGGAAATCCTAAAGGGATAATCAAGAAGCATCATTCCTAGAAATTGTTCTATCAAGGTAGATTTTAATAAGGCTTTTGATAGCATCAATTAGGATCTTTTGTTTCAATTGCTAGAAGTATTTGGATTTCCTAGACAATTCATTATCTGGATTAAGGACTGTGTTTTTACTGCTTCTTTCTATGTTTTGGTGAATGGTAACCCTTCCAAGCCCTTCAAAGGAACAAGAGGGCCAAGGTAAAGGGACCATATGTCCCTATATCTTTTCATAATATGTATGGAAGCTTTATCTCTAATTATCAAGCACAATACCTATCTGAATCCTAATTTCAAATATCATTCCAAATGTGGGTAAATTTCCTAAACTAATTTATGTTTTGCCAATGATCTAATTTCGATTTGTAAAGCTAATCCAGCCTTAATCTAAATACTAATGGATTCTCTTCATCTTTTCAAGAGAATCTTGGATCTAGAATTGAATTTGAACAAAAGCCATTTCTTAATCTTTAGAGCAGCCTCTGGTATGGAATCTCACATATCCAGAATTACTGGAATGAGTAGGAAGCTCCCACCTTTGATGTATCTTATCTGCCTATTTCCACTAGAAGATTGAGATTCTTATAATGCTATCTACTGGTTGAAAAGATTCAGAAGAGACTTTACTCTTGCGTTAACAAATCTCTTTCATATGTTCTAAAACTTCAGGTAATTAAATTAATTTTCCCTTCATTACACATCTATTAGAGTTCCCAAATCTTACTTTTGAAAAAGCTTATTAATTTGTTGGAAAGCTTATTTAGAAACTTTCTTTGAAGTCATCATGATGGAGTGAGGGGGCTTGTAAAAGTCAAATGGCCAAAAATTTGTTCTCCTAAGGAACAAGGTAAGCTGAGTGTCAATGATATCAAGGTTGCTAACTTAGCTTTGATTATAAAAAAGCTATGGCCGATTATAGAAGATAAGAAATCACTTTAGATGAAATGGTTGCAAAATTAGTTCTTAAAAGGTAGAAGCAATGGGAAGGCGGAAAAGATTCAGTCAAACTCTTGGTTTATAGATCAACTCCTACAACCTAGATATCAAATCAAAGATGATTTCTTTTATAAAGTAGAGAATGGTGATAAAGCTACTATCGGTATGATAATTGAGCAGGCTATGGTCAGGTAATCCATATAATTAGATATTTAGTAGCCAGGTCTCTTAGTTATTTGGATGAAAAAGTCTCCAAGCTAATACAAAACAACAACTAGGTTCTTCCCCAAGTTTTGTTGAATTATAAACCCACCTATCTTCTTAACATAAATTATCTACACAAGTTCTATTGGAAAGGGAAGCTAATTTCTAATCTCTCTAGCAAGCAAACCAGGAATCTAATGCAACATCTTGGCACTAAGGTGTATTGGTACAATATTGTTCGGAACAGGTTTCTAAGTCCTTAAAACTCATTTTTGTTATGGCTTAAGGTGAAAAATAGACAAACCACCATGGATAGGTTGCACTTCCTAACAGTGGATAGAAATTGTATCCTTTGCAAGGATTCTGATGAAACTAGGGATCACTTGTCCATTGATTGTTCTTTTGCGTCTCTAGTTTGAAATGAAATTAAATAATACTATAAATGGGACCTCATAGGTGATTCTTTCTCATAAGCAATTCAACGGTTGGTTGATCATCTTAGTAGCCATTATGACAACTTAGAGGTTTATTTCATTACTTTGTGGTCCTCTATCTACCAAATTTGGAATGACAGGAATAATGAAAGATTCAAAACTAAATTTGCGACTGAGAATGAGACAATATATGGGATCTTACATACTATCAAAGAGACTCTTTATTTAAGATCTAAGTTAGTCAATTCCTTGGAACTTTAGTTTCTAGCCACTAGTTTATTGTATTTTGTAATCTAATAGGATGACTCTCTAATCTTTCCTTTGATAGTTTGGGATCTTCCCATTGGACTAATTGTATTCCTTTCTAAGGTTATTTAATATCATTTCTTTAATTTTTCAAAATAACATTGATCTTCTTCTTGAACTTCTCCAGCAGCATTATGCAATCTTGAAACTTTAGCTTCTTGGATGAAATTAACAACCCTAAGAACTTAAAGGGAAGATTTTGAATGTTCAAACCAATAATATTCTTTAAACAATCAGTATTGAAAAATCACTAGAGAAGTAGATTTCACTTTTCATAGAATTAACTCTCAATCGAAATATCCTGCATAACTCCATTAATGATTTATGCAAAAGTGACATAGATTTTTGATTATCGGTATAAAACAACATTAAATCATCTATAAAACTGAGATGAGTTAGTTGGAGCACCTCACATGTATGATATTAAGTGAAATTAAGGTTTCCATCTATGTTTGATTTGATGATTTTGTTAATTATTTCCATTGAGATGGCAAACAAGTATGGAGACAAAGGATCCACCAATCTTATCCCATTTAAGCCTTTAAATAACCTAGAGGGGGAACCATTAATAACCAAACTGTAAGAGGGGGATAGAGACACTCTCTAATTTATGAGATAAACTTTGGAGGAAGACCAAACCACTTTAAACTACTAAGAATGAAATTACATTTAATGTTGTTAAATGCTTTAGCGAAATCTACTTTTATACCATAACATTTGATAGTTCTCTTTATTTTGTATTCCTTCGTCAGCTCTTGCCCCAGCAAAATATTATTTAAAATGGATCTGCTTTGGATGAAAGCTCTTTTTGAGTGATGAATCAATTGCTTAAGAGGATCCTTAAGCCTATTAGCCAGAAGCTTTGCAATCACCTTATATACTTTATTGCAGCAAGATATAGGTTTGAAGTCATTTAGAGAGATGGAATTAGGGATTTTTGGAATCATACAAATATGAGTAGCATTTATCTCCCTTAGCGTCTTCCCAGTGTGCAAGAATTCTTGAAAAACTACCACAAGTAGCTAGCCTGTGATATTCCAAGTATTTTGGGAAAAAATGGGCACTGTACCCATTAGAACCTAGGGCCTTCTTTGCATTGAGAGAAAACGAGCAGTCCCCTGATTTCCTAGCTAATAACTATTTGTTCAATCAGATCCAAGTTGTTTTGGTAGGGGGAGGTCCAATCAACTCAACTAGTTCTTGCAAAGAGAATTGATAATCATTTTTTAAACTAACAGCTCCATATATAAACTAATAACCATTCTTTCAATCAACATCTTATCAGTCACTAGTTGATCATTGTGATCAAGCAAGTAGTGGATATTGTTTGTATTTCTTCTTGCTAAATTATGGAAAAACTTGGAATTGGTATCTACCTCCTTTATCCACATGTTCCTTACTTTTGTATAAGTAGGGAATTATGATCTAATAATGCCTTATTATAGTGAAAGCATACATAACAACTAGGAATTTGCCTTTCCTAATATCTTAGGACATCATAAATTCCAGTGTCTCCTTATTCTTACACTGATTTTATTACGCTTTTCTTTGTGCTAAAAGGAGTTCTCTTATCCAGTGGATAGTTGCATCAGCCAGCTTTTGCATCTCCATCTCTTTGCCTATTTATAGCCTTATATTTCTCTCTTTCCATATCGAATAAATTGAATAACATAAAGCTATTTTAAGAGCTACACCATCTTACCTCATTTTGGTGATCATGTTGATAGTCCACTGTACTAAATTTACCCATTCATCATGGGAACAATTAACCTACAAAACATACTAAATTTTACTCCAAATGGAGTGTGAGACCCTATATTGTTAGAATAAATGATTTCAGGTTTCACACTCAATTCTGCATAAGCTACATCTGGTATCAAAATTTGTTGCACTACCATACCATCTAGCTTTGGTTTTGATCCTTTCTTTCATCGCAAGCCAACATAAGAATGTTGTTTTAAGGAAAAAAGAGTTTTTCCAAATTAGTTCAAACCAAAGTACCTTACATTAAGTCACCCTATATAGCTTGTAGCATGATTTATTAGTAAATTCTCTAGAGTTCATAAGTGTCTAGATGATTTTGTCCTTCTTGCCAACAAGTGCATTGGTAGAAAGTACGTTATTCAAGCTAACAACCCCACAACAATTGGAATCCCGACTTCTATTAAGAATAATTGAGCTAACTCTTGCTTGAATAGGAATTTTGATTATCATATGTCTAAGATCATTCTTATCGATTAAAGTACTCAACTCACTCCAGTTACAAAACCAAAACCATGTTGATTCGCAATTTCCAATTATTTTCTTCATCAAATGGTATATTTGATGTCTCAATCACTACATTTGCTTAAAGCTCTATAGGTTTTCTCTAGTTTGTTCTAATTGATAGAAGCTTTTCTCTTTCATATAGTTTTCATTAATCCACTTAGACCATAGGATCTCGTTATCCTTGAATATCATCTAAATCCTCTTTGTGAGAATTAATTTCTACATAGACATAAGCGATGTAATCCCTAAACCACCCTCCTACTTAGAAAGACACAATTCATCCCATTTCACCTTAGCCCCCCTTAAGTTTCCAATTTTCCCAACCCATAGAAACTACTTGATATACCTTTGAATCTCCTTCATAACCTTCTTAGGTAGCACCAAATGAGCACTTAAATGCATGCTAACATTCCTCAACACAGTGGATATCAGCTACTATCTTCCAACAAAAGGCAGTCAACTATTTTGCTAGGCGTTTATCCTAGTTTGTTACATTTCAACTAGGGATAAGCAATCCATATATTTTGGTTCATTTGTGTTAATCGGAATTCCCAGGTATCTAAATGGAGGAGCATGAATTTGAAGTTTTTTTAATATGCTTAACTCCTCCAAATTTTGCATAAATGAAGAAACATACATACATCTTTTTAGAAAGTTAATATTCAAGCTTGATATTTTGCTAAATTTCTCAAGAATCCTCATCATTATATTTAAAGAATACGCATCAGTTCCATATACCAAAAGTAAATTGTCCATAAACATTAAATGATTTAGCTTTAGTACTTCACATTTGTGATCAAATTTGAACCTCAGATTCTTTACGGTAAAGGCTGCCAACATTCTAGAGAGGATTTCAACTGCTAGTGAGAATAGGTAGAGGGAAAGGGTGGTACTTTGCCTAATTCCTTTAAAGTTCTTGAAGAATTTAGTGGTACTTACTTTGATTAGCAAACTGTTTTTTTTTTAAATGCATTATATTACCCACTCCACAAAAATTTCTAGTAATCTAAATTTTTAAAGAAAATCAATGTTGAATTCCTATTTAATAGTATTGAAGATTTTTAAAAATCAATATTGATGCAGCAGCTCTTTATGGCCTTCTCGGAAGTGTATTCCCTCATCAAATTTTGGACGATCAAGATGTTATCCCTAGTGCTCCTTCCTTAATAAAAGCGCCTTAGGAAATACTAATAAGAAGCTCAATGAATTTATTCAATATGTTCACAATTATCTTTAAAATAAGTTTATAATGGTGTTGCAGCAAGATATGAGGAAAAATCATTCATGCTAAAGGGGTTTTGGATTTTTGGGATGAAGCATATGTAAGTTTTGTTGATTTCCTTAATAAGTTTGGAGGAATGGAAAAATTCCTACACTGCTTCCACCACCAAATCACCAATAATGTGCTAAGTCTTTTGAAAGAAAAAGGCATTAAAATTGTCAGGCCTGAGAGTCTTTAATGGATTCGAACTAAAAAGGGTGCTTTTAATTTCCAGCACTGAAATTGGACTAATTAAGACTTCCTTGGCTTCTTAGCTGATTTTCTCTTTGATAGCCCAAGAAAGATCACATCTTCTCGTTGTTTCAAGCGTACCTATTAACCCCTTAAAGTAATTCATCATAATATTCTCTATCTCAACCTGACTAGTACATTAATTGCCCTTATCATCACCTAGCGTAGCAATTTTGTTTCTATTTCTTAGAGCCAAAATATTTTTGTAGAAGAACTTTGTATTAGCATCACCATCCTTAAGCTAATTGATTATGGATTTCTATTGCAAGATGGAGTTATGAATGTTCAAAGCTGAATTATAATCCCTCAAGCATGTTGTCTTCAGATTCAAGCTCCCATCATGAGGAGAACCGTAACTCCTCTGTTGGACTCTAACAGCTTTGCCTTGGCTTTTTGTAATGATTCTGTAGATTCCAAGTTATTTATCTTTATGAAATCCTCTAATGCAAGCTTAACCCTTTCCAACTTTCTCATTAGCTGATAAGCCTTATAACTTTCCAACTCCGAGTGTTATCTGCTACTAACCAACTCTTCAAATCCTTATGTTTCAGCAAGGAAATTTAAAAACCTAAATAGGGACCCATTGAGTTTATTGACTACATGCTGTGAACTCCTATCCATGAGTGATTCAAGCATTTTGGTTCACCAAAATGAGTATAAGAATTGGAAAAACTATCTAGCCAATGGTAGTTTACCATAAATCTGTCCACTTTACTTCTTATAAAATACTCCCCCTGTTTTTTATTATTCCACATATAAAGAAACTCAACAAACCTTAAGTCCACAGGATTTAGCTCCAGCATAATCTTTGAAAGTTACTTTCCAACTCCCCTTTGATCTGTCTCCCTCAGTCTCCAAATGAGAAAGTATACAATCGAAATCTCCTGCAACAACCTAAGGTCCTCCTATTGAAGCTTGAATTACCTTGATGTCCTTCCAAAGTTTAGCTCTTTGGAAGGTATGATTAGTTATGTAAATAATAAATAGTTCGACACTGCTAGGTATATCCTAAATTTGCATTTAACATGTATAATCTGGTCTAACATGAAGCCTATATGAATACTAGTTCTCTCTATATTGAACATCATAATGATTATGTCATTGTGATGAAAAGAATGATTAGGAATCAGTTTCCTTTTACCACCCAAAAAAGCAAGTGATGCTTGTAGCTATGGAAGCTTTATTTTGGTTTCCAATAGACCCAAAACTGCTAGTTTTTTGTCCAAAATTATATCCTTGATAGGTTACTATTTAAAAGGGATATTAAGTCCCCATATATTCCAAAATAAGAAGTTCATTTCTCAGGCGGAAGTTTGAAGCTCCATAAACCAGTTTTTGCCCTTAAGTTTGGCTGCCTTATTTTTGCTAATAACTAGCTCAAAATTTCCCACATTAGGTCCCTTATTCAGGTCTTCTCCATACCTGACAAATCAGACGTAACTTCATTATTTTTCTCTTCAATACCTGCAGAGTCCTTTCAATCCCTTTCTTACACCATTTTTTTGGTGCCCTTTTTGTATCTGCACGTATGAAGGCCTATTGCTCCCGAAGTATCCAACCAATGCTGAGTTCCAAATAATTGCTCCTGATTCCAGCATTTCTTTTAGTAACAATAAAACCCCTTCAACATGATATCCTTGAAGTGGGTTAGCTTGTTCTTCACCGTTGAGGGGGCTACCTTCGAGTTCCAAGAGGACTTAAGGAAAACTAGTTCCCCCTCCTTTCTTTATGACTGGTTCCCATCATTGTCGGATGCAGATTTTAAGATCAAACTCCTAGCTCCTCTGTATTTCCCTAAACCTTGTAGATCTAGAAAATCTTCTTTAAAGAACTCCTCAGTTCCCTCACTCTTCTCAACTTCAACACTCTTCACTGTAGAATTCCCTTATATGGCTAGCTCATCCTCCTCCTTCTTTATGTTTCCAAGTGCAGGAGCATTTAACTTTGCTTGAAGCATCTCCAACTCCCGTTAGGATCTTTCCAAAACTGCAAAGTTGTGAGGGTAGTTAAGTAATTTGGGTAGAGAGGTCAAAGGTTAATTTGGGTGTAGAGAGGTTTGTTGGAAGTCCTCTAGAATGAGAAAATTGCTTTAGTTTGGCTCTTAGTAACTAGAGTTTTCTCATAAGCTGTTAGGATTTATAACCAGAGATATAACTTCCCTATGCATCTTTAACTACTTCCATGAATCCTTCCTTACTAGTGAGAAAGTTGAAGAAGGGATATTTGTAGATCAAGAAGGGAAGGGGCCTAGGAGTAAAACATTTAACTACATGGAATCAAGTCCTATTAGGCAAACGGATTTGGATTTTGTTTAAAGATAAGGAAACCTTGTGGGTTAAGTGGGTACATACAATCATTCCGCAACTTCTTGGAGTTGGAGAAAGATATTGTTTGTGAGGGACAAACTATGGCACCAATTCAGATTTAGGATTGGAAATGGTATATCTACTCTTTTCTGAAAGGGTCCTTGGCACCTGAGAGGAATTCTCAGGACCTTTTCTACACCGAGAGTGATCAATGGCTCGGAGCTTCCGTTAACAGCCTAAGTTTCTGAAGTTATCTGTAATGATGAATGGAGATTGAATGAGGTATCCATAGACCTCATAAAGAACCTTGAATCACCTCGGTATCTCCCAAATAGCTCCCTACTAGATAGTCTGGAATGGATAACTAGTCCCACTAAAAAGTATACCAATGTTCCAGCCTATAAATTCTTACAACTCCCCTTACGGGATGTTGCATGGCACAAGCTGGTATGGTCCACACACAGTAGCCCTCGGTGCTCATTTATCTTATGGCTTGCCTTCCAGCATAAGTTGCAAACCAGGGACAAATTGACCTACCTACATACTCCTAACCACTATTCTTTGTGCTTATCAGCTAATGAATCCGTTGAGCATTTATCTTTTGAATGTACATTCTTAAAAACAATTTGGGACTGTTTCCTTACTCATTTTAATCTGCCCATCCTTAATCAGCCACACCTTTTAGCTATTCTTTCTTGGTTTAGAACTGTTTCCATTTCCATGTTCTTGACCACAAATCTTTTCCCACTCCTGCTTTCTACTACTGTTTACTATATATGGATTGAAAAAAATGCTCGAACTTTCAAGGATGAAGCCAAGGCTTTGAAGAGAGTGTATCTCGGAGTAATCTCCCAAGTTAGGGAACTTCTCAGCTTAAACACAGAGAGAAGGTAATTATATTTGTTTTTCACTAACTTTTTACAGGTTGATACCTCAGACTACCTAGGTCAATAGCAAGTGAGCTACCCATCAGAATATCGAACAGGAGTTAGTTGGCTATCTAGCTTCCTAAGTTGGCAATCTAACTTGCTACAGTGTTACCAACTTACTGATGGACTTGGCAGGACAAATTCTTTGGTACTACAACGAAACTTGCAAGGATGACTCACCTTCCATAGTGGTAGCCATTCTACGAGGTCTCACATTCTCCTTCTACTTAAGCCGAGGCCAGGCCATCCTGGGTAAGGGACATTTGAAGTGTAGATTTGATTTCAGCTTATTCATTGGTATTGCCTCTACTAGGATTGAGAAATTGTTTAGCTAAGGATATCTTATCCTCAGGCTATTGCTTCTTTGGTATGGTACTGTTTAGAGTATAGGAGATTTGTTGTTTAGTGGAGGTAGGCGAGAACTCCCCATAAGTCATAGTTGCTGGTTTCCTTGCGTTTTACTTTAGATAGTAATGTGGGTTAGCTGCTATGTTATAGCTGGTTATGTCCTCAGAGGAACTAGTTGAGTGAACTCTTTTGTATATATTTTGTTTTTTTATATAAATTTTCTTATTTATCAAAAAAAAATTGAAGAACCTAAAAGTAGCATTACACTTCCTCGTAGGGGAAAAATCTTAGATCTCCATATAAGAGTGGTTTGAGCATAATGGTGATCCAGTCAGAACGTGAGAGTTAGGGAAGCACCTAATCCAATCTTGGTTAGACAAGAATTTGTTGAGTTTTTTTCCTAATTAAGGCTCCATCTTTTTGCTTGTTACTCCAGGTGAAAAGATTCCCAACAAATTTCAAATCAGTTACCTCCAATTTGGTGATAACCCTTTCTAGCTCCCTGCCCAAATTAGAGTGATTAGCCCCATCACCTTGAACTTCAAAAGGGAGTAATACACAATTAAAATCCCCTGCTATAATCCAAGAGTTTTCCATTGAGTTTTTAATGATTGATAAGTCTTCCCATAGTTTAGCTCTTTGAAATTAAAAGTTGGAAGCATATATAATGGAGATCTTAAAAGAAATGCCTAAATTATCAAGCTTGCAATTAAGATGAACATACTGATCTAAGCTAGATTGTAGAGTCACTTTAACTTTGTCCCTATTGTATGCAAATATAATTCTACCATTGTAATGATGTTCATGACTAGAGCCAACCTACCGAATTTTATTAAAGAATCTCATTGAGTTCTAAAGTTTATAAGCTTTTATTCTAGTTTCCAACAGTCCTACAAATATAGGATGTTTCTCCACAGTGATGTCTTTAACAACCTTCCTTTTATACGGCCCATTCATGCCCATAATATCGCAAAAACTCATTTAGAGCTGAGGGAATCATTCATATACCCCTTTGGGTTTCCTCCCCTTCCTACCTGACTTCCTTAAAGTATTAGGATATAACTCTAACTATTCTTTATATGCATTCCTATTGTTTATTATGATGATGTTCTCATCCTCATTAGCGATAGAGTTTATACCATCTGATCTTCCCTTCTCACTTATTTCATTATGATCCTTTTCCTGTGCTAGAAAATGGACCTATTCTACTTCTTAAACAACCTGTAAACTCTCAGGCTTATCTGTCAGCTTATTTGTTTGCTCTTTTCCTGAGTTATCATCATTAGTGACTGGAACTGGATCTTCCTCAATTCCCATCAGCTCAGCATAGCACCCAGAAACAAATTTCTTTCTTATTGGCTTCCATTCTTTTTCCTCATTATGGTCTCCAATTGTAAGAAAGGTGGATTTTTTTTAATTAATTCCCCATTTAAATCAAATTTCATAACAGATAGATCATATAGAATGTCCTCATTCACGTTCACCTCAACACATATTCTAACATAGGTTTTTTTTTAGCTTAGCAGTAGCTGAATCAAAGACAGTAGGTCTTCCCATGGAGATTGTAAGGGAGCTCACACCAATTAGAGTTCAGTATTCTAATGGAATGTTGTGGAAACTAATCCACAGTGGAATGGAATCTATTCTAGATCTTTCAAGCTCAAGTTCAAGAACCCATTTTTGGATAAATATTGGTTCTCCCCCAATGTTCCATGGCCCATCTTCCATTACGTTGCTTATGTAGTCATTGTTAGTGAATTGAACGAGGAATGTGTCATCCTCAATAAGCAAGACTTTGTTTAACCCTTTATTTCCCCATTTGACTTGTGCCCAATTTTAGATATGTGGAAAGGCAGGTCTTTTGTTTAGAAAGTTGCCTACCATCATGTTTCCCTAATATTTTGGTCCCTTCTGCAATGTCTCCAATGGAGGAGTGACAATGCTTTGTTTAACAGCTATAGGAAAGTGCTTCGGTTTGTCCCTCGAGTTATTAGAGGCCACCACATTGCTCCAAGTTTTGCTTGATTTCACGCTCCTAACTTCCTGTGGAGATAGAAACTTGCTCGCTTCCAAATAGTGGGGGGATGGAGGACCCTCGAAAGAGCCTCCAGTAGAGGCTTCCATAAGTTGTCCCAAAATAGCAGTTACCTAGATATTATTTATAAAATATTTAAATAATGTTAAATAATATGGTAGAAAATGTAAATATAAAAATGTGTATAATTAGAACAAATTAAATATATTGATATAATTAGTTTAATTCACTTATAAATACTCATCAATCTTTTTATTTGAAGTATGAAAAATCAAATTCAAACACTCAAAAGTAAAGTTTGTAATCATCCAATCTTATAAGTTAAGTTACAAATAAAATATTTACTAATTTTAATATTTTTAGCTTATACTAGTTAGTGATCTAGTGATTGTCTATATTGCAACTCCTATTTTTACTCATAATAATAATTTTTATCTTATTTCTATGAATCTTAGTTGAGTTGCAATTATATTATATAAACCTATTTCTAAAAAAGTGTATTTTTATTAATACCCTTCAAAAGAAACCTAACAAACTAGTACTAGGATAAGAAATCATGAAAGATAAATATATATAATATTGTTGAATTCATAAGCCTCAAAATGCTAAAATAGATTTGTTCATGCTTCATAGGAAGCTTAAAGTAATGAGCTATTCTAATACTTGAAGTTGGAAGTGAATATGAAACTATTAGCTTATGTCCTAGTTTTAAGCACGGCTAGAGCTCAATCTTACCACTATTCTTTTAGAAACAATAGTTTCCTTCATCTACCTAATAACTTTATAAATTAGGGTATGTATATCCTATTGTGAGTCTCTAAAGATTATGTGGTTCCCCTCTATCTAAATTGCATAGATTATACAACCAAAAATCATATCAAACATAGCCTAATCATCTTTCTTCTAACTCTTGGATTTATAAGCCCATTCAATAATATTTGGCCAATGTAGTTTATCATAATATAAGTTATCAAATTTAATATTTTTATATATAATATGTATGAAAATTGATAGTTGAAATATAAGTGATTATTGTTTCATTTCTTACTTACAAAGTGCTCAGATAAGGTCTACATGAGGACCTTTTAATATGTCTTTTTCTTATTTTTATGTTTAAATGTTAGCCATAAGATAAAGAAATGTTCAAAGGATATTGTTATGGGGCCAAGTTAGTTTGTACCAAGGGACCTTGTGATAATCCCTATGAGTAAATCTCTGCATAAATGTGTAAACCACATATATTTATGCTTAAGTCAGATCAAAGTGTCTTAATTTTTGATAATAGGATTGTAGTATAGATTTTTTTCCTTAATTAAGGCAAACCCTTTAGAAATATCAATAGGTCAACTTCATTTATCCTTTTCAATTATAACACCAACCACTAACTTCTCTTATATGCTAGCCTTGAGAGTGTCAATTTCTTGTATCTTCTAAAGAATGAAGTGCTTTAGCTATATCCACCTAATTACTCTAACATATGGAATTAAATTCTAAATAGGATTTTTATATCTACTTATTATATGCTCTATATTTGTTATTATAAGTGAATCCTCTACATTAAAATATAAGGTAGATGTTATTTACCCTTTAAAGGTACTAGTATCATTCATGTATGTAGTTATTTTTCATATGAAATAGTGGAAGATATTTTACTTAGCTCAAATAAATTTAAAATATAAGTAACAGAAACCAATTTTATGATTAAGAAGTTTAGTGAGAATAATTTCTCATTATGAAAGCTCAAGAAGAAAGATGTTCTCACAAATGATAATTGTCTAGCTACCACTAGTGAAAGGCCGATGGACTTCATAAATGATTCCAAATAAAATAAATTGGATGTGAATATTTTTGTCAGTTTTTTATAGCTTTAACTGACAAAGATTTTATAAGAGCATAAAAGAAGAAAATTTAAAAAAAAAAGAGACATAGGAAAATCTCACAAAGTTATATGAGATCAAGTAATTACATAATAATTTTTCAAAAACTTTGTAATCTTTGATGATGAAAGCCACTTTAATGATTGAGCACATTAATAATCTAACTACTATATTCTCCCAACTCCATAGAATAGAGACATATGAACATGCTAAACATTTACTTTCGAATCTTCTTGATTTGTATAATCAACTCATCATCAACTTAATTAATAATATTCTTTCAAAATACCTAGTCTTTGATGCTGTTACAACTACAATTTTAGAGCAAAAATGTTGGCATAAGAATGAGGAAAAGAGGAGGCTAGTTATCAATAAGATGAAGCTTTAATGTCATAAGAGAGAGATCAATAGAATATGGCCTAAGTGGGAGCCAAAATTATGGTAGGTCAAAATTAGAAAGTAAGAAAATTTAAAATAGTACAAATATGGTAAGAAATCTCCCTCAAAAATAATTGTTGGAATGTACATAAGAAATCTTTAAGAAAATTATACAAGTACTTTAGGTGGTGGAAATATTTTGTATTGTGAAGTAGTAATAACAGTTGAAAGTAGAAAGTCACTATTTGATGTATAGCTCTTTAACATAAGAGTTAGTTTTCATATGAACTTTAGAAGAGAATGATTTCATCATTGTTAACTCACCTCAAGAGGATCTATGATTTCATCATTGTTAACTCACCTCAAGAGGATCTGTATACAGTTGTGATGATTATTTTATAAATTACATTAGTATTGAAACCATCAAGTTAAAGATGTATGATGATATAATTCATAATCTTTACAAGGTATGATATAGAGAGCTTAAAGAAGAATTTGTTATGTTTAGGATGACTAGATAATCTTGGAAGCAAAATAAAAATTGTTAACATGATTTGAAGATAATTTTAGGCATTATTGTACTTATAAAAAGGGGATAAAAGATAGGTAAAATTTTGTCCAAGCTAAAGAGAGAGACATTGCTAGAAGCAGAAGCACCAATCACTTTAAATAGTCTATGTGAAAGATATTTAATGTTATAAAATTATAAACTTCGACATATATTTAAATAAAGAATGAAGATCCTTGCTGAGTAAAAACTACTTCATAGGCTCATAGAGATATCACTACCATTTTGTGAGCATTGTCTTATAATTAAGCAACACCAAGTAAAGTTTAACACTTCAATTTTAATTATTAAGGTTGTTCTTAAATTAGTTCTCTAATATACGGCAAGCACTAGTTCCATTCTTGAAAGGATCAAAATAATCTATCTTTTATTGATAATTATTCTAGAAGTTAGTGTACACCCTATCAAAAGGAAAACATATATCATCTTAGACTTTAAATTTTCCAAAATATATGATAAACTTGAATATGGTCAAAAAAAATATTTATAACAATGGATAATATAGGAAAATATACTGGTGATAATTTTTTTGCATTTTACAAGTAATAAGGCATCAAAAGACAATTTGTTACTGCATACATTCCTAAAAAAACAGTGATAAAGTGGATGAACGTAATTCTATGAAAAAGAACATGAACAATATAGTGAATTGACTTGCATCAAATGTAATTAAGTTGAAAATGCTAATGAAGATGTGAACTTAGAAGCCTACGTGATCCAACCTTCATGTATTTAGAAATCCTATGCATAAGATTTATAATACTAAAAGTACCACAAGGCTAGATTAACAATTCAATAAATGTTTATATTTAGGATGTTCTAAAAGAGTGAAGTTTATTATCAATAAGGACATCACCTTTGTGGAAGATAAATTATAAAGGCAAGAATAAGAGAATAATACTACACAAAGATGTTTAGAGACTATAATATAAGGAAAAAGAATTTCAACAAAAATGCTTATTTTATAATAGCACCAGAGTGAGATGTATAAAGTATTTGAGTTTAAAGTTTCAAAATTTTGTTGAGCAGATCATAAAAAAACATCAAATTAGCACTCATATTATAAAATTAAGGGCAATATAGCATACTACCTTTTAACAAAAGATAAAAAGCCACCAACTCTCTAAACAACATTGAATAATTTATGTAACATCCCGTTACCCATGATAAGACTTAAATAATGAATATGAGAATTTACTGAGAAACTAGAAAATGCATATCTTGTTTAAGTTAAATATGACATGCACATTTTTGCACATTAATATGACTGTAACATGCATTCATGACATTTTACAGGTGTAATTGAGTTATTACTGCGATTAAAGTTGATTTGACAATTTTGGTATATTTTGGATATTTTGGAAATTTGGAGTATTTTGGACTAGAAAATATGTTAAAATATAGACCAATTAAATTGTGACACGTGGCCGTTTATATACGCGAGAAATGGCCTGCATGCAAGGTGACTGGTGGAGGGGTGTTTTTCGTACATGTGGTTTTGTTTATGATAAAAAGAGAAATTACTATAGCTCATTCTTGTTTTTCGGATTGTTTGGTCTTCACTGAAAATCACTGAACCTTCTTCACATAAATACTGGTTTTGATTCTTATATCAGTATTATACCTTGCAACACAAATATTTTAGTCCGGCTGTTAGTTTGTTTCTCGTTAGTCTTGCTTCTTCAACCATCACCGACCTATTCATCATCACTCTCACTGTTGAAGAATTTGCAGAAAAATCAAGTAAGTGATGTTTCTAACTTTCTAAGTTCTGTGAATGATTCTGATGATGTTTATGTGTTGAAAATGATCACATGCATGAGTTGTGTATGAAGTAAATTTGGTGTTAGCAATGAGAAAGATTAGTTATGTAGTAGAGAGAGAGGTTTCGGATGAGTGATTATTATGCAGTGGAATGTGTAGGTGTTATAGTACCGATTGCATGTAGCTTAAATAGAAACTTAGTAAAGTAGACAACTACAGAAAAGTATTTAAAAAATTGTATCGTTTCGATTCTGTGTTAAATCTGGGATTGGTTTTGAATGGAAAGAAAAGTTACAATAGTGAGAGAAAGTTATGCATGGTGAGATGTAGGTGAGATTCGGTTTTTATTGTCTGACTTGAATCTTTCATTTTGAGTTATTTTAGAGTAAGATGAGTTGGAATGGGAATAGAAATGTAAAGGATATAAATTAGAAGTGGTGCAAAGAGAACGTGAATGAAGAAGAGAGGGAGAAAAATTCTACAAAAAATGGTGTCTTGTAGCAAGAGGAAAGTGACCATGGGAAAATTGGAAATCACCCTCGTGCATAAGCACGACGGTGACTTTGCCCAAAGTAACTCACCCTGAACACCTTTGCTTCTTTTGGCCATAACTTCTTCATCCGATATCCAAATGACTTGGTTATTGAACCAATAGATTCATAAGATATTGATCTCCATCTCCACCAAAAATCATAGATTTTTGAAATGGATTAATTGATGAAATTAAGATGGAAATGTGACTATACTGAAATATGATAATTGGGATGATTTTTACTGAACATACTTCAGTAATTGGACTATATCTTGATCTGTGGACCTTAGAATGAGATGATTATTAATTATGATTACACTAGAGACATAAGGCTACAAGTTTTAAGCAAAGATTAAATTCTAATTCGGCCTCTAAGAATTTCAGAATCTAATTGGAAGTTGAGATAAGAAATCTGCTGAAGCTTTAGAATAGTACAAGTAAATTAACTATACTTTCAGTATACTAAACCAAATTGGATGATCTTGGTATCATTGGAAACTTAAGACATTGGAATACAACTTTCTAGAAGGAAGTGTTGCCTAATTTTGTCATTTACCTTATCAGATAAATTATGCAAAGTTGACCCAAAAGCATGCTATTAGAAAAATCTGAAGTGGTTAATTGGGTTATGAAATTGATTTCACATTGTTTTATTTTCGTCCAAATTATTAGTACAAAAGATATTAATGAGGGCTTTGATATCTGAATGATTTGATGATAAGGATCATAATAAGACACCCGAAATTGTCATTGAATATGCATTGTGCATATTTTATATAAGTAGATGTGTATAAAGGAATACGTATACAATTATGCAAAAATGTGATATTTGTAAATGTGTTTTGTATATTACAGAGGAGCACATTGGACTCCAGTCAGACATTATCGGTCCATCCAGGCAATAACATATTAGAGCATACTGTGAGTCAACCTAGATGAATTTTCTAGGATTAATTTGATTTGATTTGTTAAGCTTCCAATTATTGAACTGTTGCGATTTGTTTCTGAATTTCGAACTTGAAGTCCGAGGAGTAAATATTTGAGACTGTATTGGAAGTGCTCTAATTTGTTTGACAATTCTGTATGAAATGTGGATTCTCAGCAAAAGTCGAATGCCGGACTTAGGTCTGAAGATTATGAAATTCTGATTGTGTATTATGCTATGTGAATTCTCAACGAAAGTTGAATGCCGGACTTAGGTCTAAAGATTATGAAATTCTGATTGTGTATTATTCTATGTGAATTCTCAATGAAAGTTGAATGCCAGACGTAGGTCTGATTATTATGAAATTATGACTGTGCTTTATAAATGATTGTGATATATGGTAAATTATGAATTGATACATTTCATAAAATACATGCTCAGATAAAAGCGTTGTGATCGGAGTAGCCAATATCAAGCGCTTGCACGTAGAGCTATGCTCCGTGATATATGATTCTGCACGTAGAGCTATGCTCCGTGATTTGTTCTGACTGAGTCTAATGGGCCAGTATTTGTATATGTGATAGGTACTCGGTCACAACAATAATAACGAATGTGGAATCTCATATGCATTTGTATTTGTTTATATATGTTCTGATTCGTAATAATTAAATGATGTGCCATGACAGTGTTAGTATTTGGAATATACATGTTCTGTATAAATAATTGCGAAATATGTGGTTTGTGTATATGAATCTAGTGAAATCATCAGTAGTGGCTCACTCATTGAGTTCACAAAACTCATAAAAAATTGCAACGTAGCTTTTCAGGTTCAAAGGAGTTATCCAATTAGACCAATTGGAGTTCAGCCACTGTAAATGAGCATGAGTTAGGGGTCGGGATCAGTTTGCACCTGCATATGTCTTCAGTGATTGTATTTTTGTATTATATTTCGCAAGAATTATATTAAGTGTATGTGAATGAGTTAGTAATGAAATGACTTTATGATTGTAAGTGTTTTATATCCGAGATGGGCCCAAGTGGCTGTCGAATGGAATTGTTTTTTAAAAATAAAGTGGGCCCAATTTGATTAATAATTTCCGCGTACGTATACTTTGTTTTAAAGAAACAAAATTTTGTAATAAATTTTGACTGAATGACCGTTCTAGCAGGCCACCCTTGTGGTGTACGTACTCGGATATCACTCAAAATGTCGTGTCGAGTACGTGTCTTGCGAGAGTGGGGTGCTACAATTTAAATGCCTCTTAATGGATGAAAACAACATAGGAGGAAAGTAAAGCTTTTCATAATTACAAAACTTGGGAACTTATGATGTTACCATAAAGAAAGAAGCCAATTGTTAATAAATTAATCTTTAAGATTAAGAGAAATGGTGATAATCAAGTGAAGTAATATCGTGCAAGATTTGTGGTGAAATGATATGATCAAAAGAAAGGAATTGAATTCAGTGAAATATTTTTTTTCTTTTCAAATTACTAATGTTAAAGTATTCACTTCATATGTATTATGTTTGACTTAAATCTATAATAGTTGGATGTGAAATTTGCTTTTCTTTATAGGGATCTTGAAGAAGAAACTTATATGTTCCAAATAGAAAGTTTTATAGAAAAAGGTCAAAAGAACTTAGTTTCCAGGCAGAACAAATCTCCATATGGTATTAAATAGGTTTCCAGGCATTAGTACAAGAGATTTAATTCCTTCATCAAAAATCTAAAATACAACAAACTTAATGCATACCCTTATATATATTTTTAGATTTTGGCGATAGTCATTTTATTATCTTTTTTTATGTAGATAACATATTAAATGCAAACCCCAGGAAAGAATGTATTAAAGAATTAAGGTACAATTGACTTGGAAATTTGGAATGAAGAACTTAAAACTAATAAATAAGTTTCTAGTATATAAATTAAAATAGACAAAAATAATGAAAATATTTGGATTTCTAAGAAAAACAACCTAAAAAGAGGTCAGTGGCACTTCAAGATGTAAATTTATAGGCCAATATCTAAAAACCACTTCCTATTAATGTTAGGTTATCCTTTAATATGAGCCCTAGCAATAAAAATAAGATGATAAAGATGCTTTGAGTATTATATGCATCTATAGTGGAGAGTTTAATTTTATCTATAGTTTGTGTAAGACTAAACATTGCTACATGTAGCTAGCCAACCCTGGAATAGAGCATTGAAATGTTGTAAAAAGGATCCTAAGACACGCTAAACGAACCTATGATGTTTCATTAAAATATAAAGGATTAGAGTTTATTTTAAAATGATATGTTCACTCTAATTATACAAATGATCTAGATAAAAAAAGAAATTCATTATAGGCTATACGTTCACACTTAGTGATAAAGTTATAAGCTAGTTTTTCAAGTTATAATTATTTATGGCTATATCAACAAACAAGTGTAATATGTAGCAGCTGCTCAAGTCAATTAAGAAGCAATACGATTGAAACTGATGTTGGAAGAACTTAGGCATAAATAACAAAAAGTTTCATTGTTTTGTGATAGTTAAAATGCCTTGCATTGAGTGAGGAATCTAGCCTTCTATTCAAAATCAAGTACATAAGAGTTTAATTTCACTTCATTTATGAAAAAGTAGAGGAAGAAAATGTGAATATTCAAAAAGTTCATACCAAAGACAACCTAATACATATTATGACAAAAGTGGGTAGAAGTGACAAGTTTGTTTGTCATCAATCCTCATGCAACCAAATAGAAATATAGGCAACATGGCAATAGTATGGTGGTATGAAAATTATTTAGTTCTTAATCAAATCTTCAAGTATGAGATTAATAGATGAATCGTCTATATATTATGTACAAAAATATCTAAATATATCTATAAGATATCTACATGAAAATAATAATGTATGATGGCAGGAAAAAGAGAATATGTAGTACATAGGATAAATTGAAATATATGAATATAGTTAGTATGACTCACATACAAATAATGCTACATTTTTTTTAGGTATCAAGAAAACAAAATCAAGCTTATAAGAATAAAGCTTTTGATGATCCAATCTTATAAGTTTTAAGTTGTTAATTTATATTTGTAGCTTATAGTTATTAAGTGGGAAAAAGGTTTCATTAACAGTAGTTAATATTTAGGCTTATGTGCCAATCAGCCCATATAATCATAGATGTATCCATCATAATATGGTTACTAGTTATTCATACCCTAATTATAATAAAAGACTGATAAAGATATTACTAAAGTTTATTTATTTTCATTATTGATTTTAAATTTTTTGAATTGTTGATTATTGATTTTTTATTTTTACTTGTCAAAATTTGTAAAATATTGTGTTTGGTTAATATTATATTTTGGAATCCTTATTTTTGATGTTGTCATGTTTTTATAATTTATGAAAAATCATAAATACGATTTTAATTTTATTTTTCATTTTTTTATAACTTGAATTTTATAGTAAGACCATTGCAAATGTCAATAATTGATTTCTCATATTAGGATTAATTACAACTTATATAAAAAAATTATCATAAAAATTAGTTCAAAAATAATTTTATTTCCAAAATAATTTAAATTATTAAAGTGTGTCCTTTTAATTTTCATTTTTAGTACTTTTTGTGCCCGCGAACAATGGATGGGCATGGCCAGCGGACCACCGAGTCGGGAACCATGTCTTTGCCTGCAGCACTGCGTAGTAAATTGATTTGTACTCGTTACTCTTGTGATACACTGCGCTGGGCATCTTGCATAATAAATATATTGTCAGTAACTAGATTCCCTGTATGGAATGTCACGTGAACAATTATTAACACCAGCCACTGGAGTTTATTTCTGAACGTCCTTGATTCATTTGTGTTCAGTGAAGAAAACAAGAAGACAAGCGATAGTGGCACGATCAGATAAATTAATGAAGTCAGTTTCCATAACAAAAAGGGGAGTCAAACTCTCTGATTACACGTACAAAGACATGCCTGCAATTCTTATGTAAAATTCCAAGTAAGAAGTACCTACTAGTTACAACAAGTTAGGTTATAGTTATCATGGGACAGGATAAGACTTGTTTTTACACATGCACTTGTAAGCTATGGGACAAGTCTCTGCCTCTTCAAGCGACGCACAAACAAAGCTCACCATTACTAGTCTACAAGGTGAGCATGAGCCACAAGCATGAGAACAGTCGGGCATGCTCGACCCTGCTACTTGGACCGTATCAGGTCCCTTGTTTTTTCTTCTTTCCCTGAAGAGAGTAGGATTAGTCACCATCCCATCTCTTGTCACGGTTGGTATTTGAGGAGAATGATGATGTCCATGGCCTGTGTGATAAAATAAAAATGTTAAGACATGTTACACCAAGTATTTGAATAACAAAAATCTAATGGAGAGAAGAGCTTCGGAGAAAAAGAACTCATACGTGTCCTCGGCCTGCTTATGTGCCTTGCAGATATAAATGAAGGAAGAAGAAGAGAAATGAGCAATACTGCAAGACAAATAGAACCCTTCATGGTCTAGAAATGATATCCGAGTCTGCTGTTCTTCTATGCGCTTAATTTTGACAAAAATTATAAGATGGCTGGCTATGTGTTGGTGAATATTTTGAGAGGAAGTGGTGAGCTAATGGAATATAGATATATATTCATATATATATATATATATATATAGATGAAGTGGTGGGCACGAGTGTTGCATTGTATTGAATCGAATCACAGGCAAGAGTGTGTTGTTAGGACTTAGGAGAAAGTCACATGAAAATGAGTAAACGGAAGAATACCGCCTGAGTAGTCACAGGAGTTCTCAAGCCTTTCTGATTGTATGGAAGAAAAAGGTAGACATAAAATGGAAGTATTTACTGCATTCTAAAAGGCTTCTTTTACGTGATCACTCTGACTAGTACTTCAGGTAATGGTTGCATAAGAATAAATGCTTTGGAGGGAGTTCAAATTTAAGAGAATTTTGAAAGGAAAACATAAATTACATGTCCAGAAGCTATTAAATTGGACACCGAGGAGTTAATGTGACTCTCATAAATGTTCTCTGCTTCAACAGAGAAGATATGTTCTAGGTTGGACCACTCACACCCGTTTTCTTCTTATTCTGTAAATGGAACAACTTTGCCAACGTATAGATTTCTTTTTATCTATAAAATCCCTAAACTGAAGGGCTGAAACAAATGCTAAAATGGAAATAAATGTTCTCAACTCAAGATGGTCTTAGCCTTTGCATCAACCTATTCCTATATTTTTTAAGGAATAGCTTTCTCTTGTATAATCCCAGCTTTGATGATAATTAAGGAGGATAAGTCTGTTTAGGCATGACATCCTTCTAACAAATTTATTAATCACTCTGCTCTGGAATAGCTTAGGCGTCCTTATCTAAACTAAAAATGGTAAATGCTCATACGGTTTACTATCCCGCAACTCAACTTCTTAGATTGTAGCAATTGATTGGGCTGCTTATATCAGCGACTCCGTTGAGAAACCAAAACAGGATTCAATTTTGTGCGTAGCAGAATGACAATAAAACTTTATCAAATGATTTTTTGAAAGCTAAGATTACTTAAAATTATATAACATGATTAATTCATAAAATATAATAAAGCATGAATCGTAATTCATAAATTATTACGAAGCTTGATTTTTTCTTGTTGTTTTACTAATTAAATCGATTTTGAAATTGACTCATCTTAACCATTACAGCTACATAAGTATCCTACTTTTAACTGTGTCTACAAAACAAGTTAGAAAACTCTACAACTGTTATAGAGAAGGTTAGGTAAAAAATACTAACTCTCTTGATGCCTAAGCATACTTATATTAAATTTTGGACATTTTAGTAATTTAATTAAAATAAATTCTAGTTTTAATTAAACTTTAATTAGAATTATAATTAATTCTAATTAGATATTCGTTATGCCCAAATAAGATTCATTATCTCATATTGATCTTTATTTATTAAATATCACATATTTAATTATAAAATTTTTCAAACTTTATAAGCAAGTCCAACTTGATTAAACATCATTTTCCTTCTCCAATCAGTTTTTTATGTGTTACCCGTTGGATTTCCAAATATATTAACTATATATATAAATTATAATTCTAAATCACATTTAAGATTAGATAAATTAAACTCCTTTAATTTATTTGTAATTCTCTAGTATCTATAAATCAAGATTGACGTTTAGTAATACATCATAACTACTCAATATTTAAGATTATTAAAGTAGTTTTGACTATCCTTTCTGTGCATGACTTTTTCGTATAATTTAATCTTTTCATCACATAATATTCTAAATTAGATATAGAGTATAGAAATAATGTCTACTCTATTTGAATTCAATCATATTATTTCTCCATCATTAGCAATTAATCCATTTAATGATATTTGAAAACTATTTTCAAAGTGTGATTCCACTTTAGCTAAAGACTTCCCAATTCAGTACTAATCGAGAAGAACAAAATATTCTCCCTAATTACTTTAGGGTGATGAATTTTCTATTGATCACTCTACTATCTTCATATAATTGATGTTATATCTAATAATTATCAGCTAAGCTACCATTGACTAGAATGGTTATATGTAGTATCAAAATATAAAAATTCTTATATGAGATACTTTAGTGCTCTCAAGTCAAATGACCACTTATACAATTATCCTAATGAAAATTTTCATAGATATATAAGTAATGTTCCAAATAGAATTCTCATATAAGGTCAGTTCAATGAACTTGTTCTCTAATAAGTACCTACATGTTTATTTAAGTATCTCCATACTTAGTCTATTAGATCAACTACATCTTTCATAAAGAAGAAATATAACATAAGCTTATACTCTATTAATGTCTAATATTAATAAAATAATTTAGGAATAATACATAAATGTAATATGATCATATAATTATAATCTCATCATAATTTCATTTGTAAATTACATTTATCTTATAGGCGTTTTCATATGCATCTGAATAAGTATAAGATAAACAATGCTTTTGAATAATTATACCACTAAACTATAACTAACTAATTAGTTGTAGCATATAGACTAAGACACACTTTGCTAAGAGGACCTCTTTAAGCCCTCAAATCCTCTGGCCCGTGAACTCTGTACCAACCATGTCCCAACTGTAGCACTCCACTCCCGCAGGACTCGAACCCGATACCGTGAGTGATATCTGAATTTATTCTCCACAAGGGTGGTGTGCTAACGCATTAAATAGTCAAAACTCAGTACAACTTTTTTTTTGAATACATTCAAACACATGTGGAAGTCAATAATCAATTTGGGCCCACTTTATTCGTAAACTTTTTCAGTCAAGCACTACAATCAACAAAATTTCAATAGCCATTTAGGCCCTTTACAAAAACAAAACATTTTAATCATAACATCTCTACAGTACAACATCATTTATAAAAACATTGTACAATTCTTTTGAAATACATAATTTGAATAAATTATACAATTCAATACGAAAAAGAAAAAGTTAAATGCAGATGTGAACAGATCCTGACCTCTATCCCTTACTTGCATGCAGTAGATATACTCCTGTTTGTCTAATGGGGTATTCTACAAAGCCTGAAAAATAATTGCAAATTTTGGGTGAGTTTTGCGAACTCAATGAGCGACCATCATTGATGGCTCACCCAATCACGTAACACATAATTCACATCATACACATTTCACACATCACATTCAATACAATTTAATCACTCATATAATGCATATGCAGTGCACATGAGACCCACTTTTCATTTATTACTTTGTTGTGACCGAGTGCCTAAACTGTCTCATATAGGACTCATTGATAACTGTCCCTTATCTACTTGGAGGATACAGAGCTCATTAAACGTTGAGCCTGAAGCTATGAATCACTATCTGAGCTCGAGGCTCTTTTCACACTTTGAGCTTTAAGCTCTAATAGGTGGCTACTCTGGTCACCACTCTCGTTATGTTTCATGCATTCATGAAATGGAATGCCTCAACCACATTTTCATATACTCATGCAATCACATTCACATATCATCAGACCTTAGTCCGGCATTCAACATTAAGTTGAAAAATCACATTTTCATTCATATGCAAATACCTATCCAGAACACTTTTATCATCGGACCGTAGTTTGGTATTTAACAATCAAAATATGTACACTTATTTTATCTCATTCACATACAAGTAGCACTTCAATATCCCAAGCAAATATCACAATCATCGGACCTTCTGTCCGGAATTCAACACAGTCAATCACATTCATATTTTCAATCAATACAAATTCAAAATAGAACAAACAATGGATGAGACCGTCTAGGTTCACTCATAGTACGCTCCAGATTAGCATTTGTTTCCAAATTCTAGGAACGCCTGAATGCGGACATTTAACCTAATTGTAGATACCCATACATCACAATTTGTACAATTATAAGTGTTTATTAATGCACATGTATGCAATAAAATATGTACAATATATGTTCACGAAAATCTCGGGTATCTTACCATCAATTTTATTACAAACTTAGGTTTATGCCTCACTAAGACCATTAATATCTCTATTCCTTTCTTATTGACTCTCTTTAGATTTTTCCAAATCACACTTTCAAGTCTACTATTCACATCCAATTAGAAAGCGAAACTGATGTAACTTGGTCATACTCTTTTCTAGAAAAGTGTTCCTCTATGTCGTATGTTTCTATTGACACTAAAATCACTCAATTTGGTTCGGTACTTTAGAAGATATACCGTAAACATTTTCAGACTGCTCTTATCAAAAAACAGTTCACTATGTACAACTTCCATTCAGAAATTGAACATCTTAGAGACTAAATCACAATTCGACTCTTTTATATGAATTGTAACCCTATTTTTCTAGTTTACTCCAAAAAAAATCATCTCATTTGAACTCCTATAGATCTAGATATAATCAAAATACTGAAGTATGCTCAGTAAAAACAATCTCATTTACACTGTTCCATCAGATTCCCACATTTTCATTTGATCAATATTTTTCAATTCATCACAAATTACTACAAATTTTAATGAAGAGAAATAAAAATGTATTATGAATCTATTGCTTCAAGAATCAAGTCATTTTGAGGTCTAGAGAAGAAGTTATGGTCAAAAGAAGCAACCGTATTTATGTTCTCACTCCTAATGAACCTATGTTGGCACAATTGCCATAACTTTCACAAAAGATGTCGATTGATCTCATTTTTTTACAGTTTAAAAAAGGCCTTCGAGACCTACAACTTTCATGAAGAACTTAAAATAATATTTTACCTTTAAAAGGGTAAAAATTATGATTTACTGTAGCTATCCCGAGAATATCCATTTAACGGACATTGCCGGGCTTGGGGGTGCTTTTTCACCCGAGAAAGTCCGTTTAACGGACATCCATGCAAAATGCTTAAATACTCGATTTGTTGTAAAAATAATCTATCATTAATTTCATAATTAAGCAGAACTACTTAACACATGGCAAACTCAGGAGTACCAAGAAACATATCAAATTATTAAATTAAAATAATTAGAAAATCTATTTTCTATAAATCTCGTCTCTATAAATCTAAACCCATCCCAAACATTCAAACTCCATAATGCCAGATGAAGCATCCATTGTACCTTACATAAATACCCATAACTAGAATTTTTACCTTTTGGTTTCTCCATTGGGAAAGGAACTACAAGAATTCTACCTGTACTTTTGATTAATTTCTTCAAGGAGCTACATAAAGGTAAGCACGAAATTAAGTGAACTAATCCAATAAGTAGTCAATGACCAATTTTGGAATATTAACTAGTTTAATGCCCTTTGAGCAGTCGGAGGCAACAAAAGTTTGAAGTGTAATTTTATGTGGCCTGTTAATTTGTTGCGGGATCATAAACTTTAAATTTTATGATAATGGTGACTTAGGTTTAACTCTTTAGGATATCTTTGTTTCATATGGTTATAAGATTCTAATCCTGCCAAATTTGGTATTAACAAGAGCAAAACTATATCGATACAAGATGCTAAAGGCAACACAAATTATGATCAGGAGAGGCTTAAGGAGCTTGCTTATGTTCACTACAAAAAGCTTATATGAATAAACTATGCTACCTTGCGTCTCCCTGATGAGCTGAAAACTTTCCTTAAGGGTTTCATTCCTAGCCACCACTCTTGAAATCTAACAGAGGAGGTCGTAAGTGATGAGATCAAGTGCAGTTTGTTCTTTTTACACCCTGATAAGACCCCTGGGCCTGATGGTTTAATGCCATATTTTATCGAAGCACAAAGGATATAATTAGTGGAATGTTAACAAAAGTAGTGCATGAATTCTTTGATAGTTGTAGATTGTTAACTGAGATGAACAAGACATATATTGCTTGGTTCCTAACGTCCTCTTTACATTCTGACTGAATAATTACAAGCCTATAGCACGTTGCAATGCCATTTATAAGGTAATTTCAAAGTAATTAGCTAACAGAACGGGGAAGTAACTAGCAGAACTAATCAGCCTACGTCAAAGTGCTTTTATTCGTAGAAGATGCATAGGAGACGACATCTTACTAGCTCAAGAATTATTCAAGAGCTACAAGTCTAAAAGTTATATCAAGAGTTGCGCCTTAAAAATCAACCTTGCCAACGTATTTGACTCAGTTAGGATTTCATCATAAATTCCTTATATGCAATAGGGTTACCAGGCAAATTTATTAGATGGACCCAATGTTGTATCACAACTGCATCTCAATGGTAAACCTTCCAAACTCTTGCAAGCTACTAGAGGCTTAAGGCAAGTAGACCCATAGTCTCCATTCTTATTCAAAATCAGCATGGAAGTCATCTCTAGGCTTACCAACCTAAGAATAACTATAGAACCTGACTTCAAATGTCACTACAGAATTAATAAATTGGGTATTGCATACATAGGTGAACTCAACATTTTTCGTTTAGTAAATTAGATAATTTATATTATTTATAATATTATTATTTCAAACAAATCATAATTATTGAACACTACCTAATTTATAAAAACTTTATAATTTATATATCTCTTAGTTTCTAAATATGTATATTTTTTAGTAAGAAATATGCAAAAATAGTTAAAATCATTAATTAGTTAAACTTCTATACTTCAATTATATTTAATTCAATTAGCAATCAATTTTTTCAAAGACCCCTCAACTTTCACTTTTTATTTTATTGATTTATTACATATATTGGTTCTATACTAAATCCGTGGCCAATCTTTCAATGTTAAAATTTATTTATTTAGACTTTCATATTTAAAATATAAAAATGATCTTCAAATCAATTGTGTCACTTGTCTAACTATTATATATATATAGAGAGAGATTTGTTGTTACTTATCCTTCCCAATGCATAATGCATGAAACTTGATTCCGATAAATAATCTATATTGTCAAGGGATCAGATCACCTCACTACAACCCGCGACCCGCGACGTTTGCTTTCTAAATATCGCGGATGGTAAGAATTTTATTTGTTTTAATTTTGCCGAAAATAATTTTATTTTAATAATTTT
>JANIHZ010069442.1:0-18084 GCA_027478365.1 Erythroxylum rufum | reverse complement strand
TTTTCATATCCACAAACCACATTTTATAACAATCACATTTATTAACACTTATACCGAGAAATGTCATGAATGCATGTGCACCTTATATAATGCATGAGCATGAGATGTATTTTTTTTCACATGCACCAATTTCTAGGGTTCAAACCCTTTGTATGGAAACGGGATGTTACAAGTCATGCTAATTATATTAAAAAAATTCCAGGGCTAACATTTCTTCCCTTCTTAAAGAATTTCATCCTCGAAATTCTTACCTAAATCATCGAAAAGGTGTGGATACTTCTTTTCATGGCTTCCAAAGGCTCCCATGTAGCCTCTTCCGCAGAATGGTTCCTCCACATGACTTTGACCAGTTGAATCGTCTTATTCCTGAGACCCTTCTCCTTGGTGTCCAAAATTTCCACTGGAATCTCCTAATAACTTAGATCGTCTCTCAACTGAACCTCAGTGGTTTGAATAATATGGGAAGGATCCGATCTATACCTCCTCAGCATGGAAACATGGAAGACATCATGTATCTGTGATAATTCTGGTGGCAGTGCCAACCTATAAGCTAACAGGCCAATCCTCTCAAGAATCTCATAAGGTCCCATATACCTTGGACTCAACTTACCCTTCTTACCAAACCTAATTACTCCTTTCCAAGGAGATGTCTTAAGGAAACTTTTTCACCCACTTCATACTCCATTTCCTTTTGATTTGCATCAGTGTAACTCTTCATTCTATCCTGTGTTGCTTTCAGCTGTTGCTTAACCACATTAACCTTGTCAACCGTTATCTGAAGTAATTCTGGCCCTATCAGTTTCCTCTCTCCTTCTTCATCCTAGCATAACGGAGTTCTACATCTCCTTTCATACAAAGCCTCATAAGGAGCCATCTGAATACTCGAGTGGTACGAATTATTATAAGCAAATTCGATCAATGGCAAGTGTTCATCCCAAGCACCCCTGAAATCCATCACACATGCCCTGAGCATTCCCTCAAGGGTCCGAATGGTCCTCTCAGATTAACCATCTATTTGAAGATTAAAAACAGTACTAAAGTTCAATTTGGTCCCCAGAGCCCCTTGTAAACTTTCCCAGAATCTCGAAGTAAATCAAGGATCTCTGTCAAAAACTATAGAGTCCGAAATTCTATGCAATCTCACTATCTCATCAATATACTTCTTTGCTAGCACATGTAGAGAATTAGTCTGTTTGATTGCCAGAAAATGGCCTAACTTCGTCAACCGATCAACAATAACTCATATAACATTATGCTTCCTACTGTTCTTGGGCAAACCCATCAGAAAATTCATAGTCACCCGTTGCCACTTCCACTCAAGAATGGACAATGGCCTTAACTTGCCTGAAGGAGCCTGGTGTTCAGCCTTGACTTACTGACACACTAGACATTTGCTCACATATTCGGCTACATCTTTCTTCATGTCTTTCCACCAGAAATGTTCCTTCAGATCTCTGTACATCCTGGTGCTACCTGGATGCATGGCATAAGGTGCATTGTGCGCCTCATCCAATATTTCATGCTTTACTTCCTTGACATTCAGAATGCAAAGTCTGTTTTTGACAACCATAGGTCCATCATCCCTCACTACCACTTCAGATTTCTTACCATTCTGAATTTCTTCTCGGAGCTTACT
The DNA here is from genome assembly GCA_027478365.1 of Erythroxylum rufum. Classification (NCBI taxonomy): domain Eukaryota; kingdom Viridiplantae; phylum Streptophyta; class Magnoliopsida; order Malpighiales; family Erythroxylaceae; genus Erythroxylum; species Erythroxylum rufum. The sequence continues at coordinate 16,448 of JANIHZ010069442.1, read as the reverse complement.
CAATTCTGCATCCTGTGCTTGTAACTCCCTAACTTTTTCCCTAAGTATCAGTCTCACTCTGAAAGTAGCAATAACATAATCGGGTTTCTCCTGTTTCAAACTTATTCTAAGCTTCGTCATTTCTTCCAATAATGACAGATACCCTATTTGAACATGAGCCACGGAGGATTCCTACTCATGGCATCTGCTACTGAAGTGAATCATACGTTATACAAGACTTATTATACGATATACAAATGCACAAGAAGGGGGGTTGAATTGTGTTTTCTTTTTGTTAAGCCCCTTCGTAATTCGTTAAAAGAAAACTTGTTCTTTTCACAAGAACTACTGAAAAACAAAGTTGTAAAGTATTTTCAAAAACTTGTATCAAAACTAGTAAGATCGAAAATTGAGAGATAAGAAAGATTGAGAGTTGAGAGATGTTGACACAGCGATTTTTATACTAGTTCACCCCAAACCGTGGGTTACGTCCAGTCCTCAGATATCTTTCTGAGATTCCACTATCTCTCAAAACGTTACAAGTATTCTTTGTTTCCAAGTCTCTTCAGGTCTCTTGCGATTAGTATTCTTTCACACTTAGACTTTTCAGGCTATCTGCACTACTTTCAACTGAAAGATTTTTCGAGCTTTGTTACTAAAAATAGCTCTAGATTTTTCACACAATAGTTTCTCTCAAGAATTGCTAAGCTCTTTGATTTTGCTAACTTCAATAACTTTTGCAATCTTCAACTCCGACTCTTATTTATAGCCTTCGCCTTCAACTACTTCTTGATTCTTGTTTCTTGTTTCTTTCAAGAAACGGTTATTCAGTTGAGTTCTGTAACTAACTCAGACTGATTCGTGATTTGACGTGTTATGCTTCCATCTGCTTTTGCTATCATCTGCTTTTGTTTCGTTTTCTTTTCCTTCCGTCTGCTTTTGCTTCCGTCTGCTTTTTATATTGGCTGCTTTTGTTTCGTCTGCTTTTGCTTCCGTCTACTTTTTATATCGTCTTCTTTTGTTTCGTCTACTTTTTTGCGTCTAGCGTCTGCTTTTTTACGTCTAGCGTCTGCTTTTTGTATATCCGCTTCCGTCTACTTTTTGTAATTAGCTTCCGTATGCTTTTTGTATCTTGGCTTCCTTCCATCTGCTTTCTTCATTTTGGCTTCCTTCTGCTTTTTCATTTTGCTTTATTATTTGTTTTCCATCAAAATCATTAATCGTAAAGTCATTTTGACTTAACATAAATAAGCCAGTAAGAGGGTTGTTTGATACTTTCTTGATTATGACAATGTTTTGATTTGGATCTATCCAATGTGAGACTAACATCCTTGCAAAATTTGAAAGAAAAGGATAAAAAGAAACAAAAACCTAATATAATAGAAAATAAAATCATATACTAACATGAAAGCAAAAACAAGATATTATTAACACTGAAATAAAATTAAAACTAACTCATAGTTTGCCTCCTATATAGCGCTTCTTTAACGTCGGTAGCTCAACGTATCTTGCACATTGACGTCATCCTAGATCAATAATCAGTGACTTGCTTCTATCCTTTTCTCCATAAAACAGTTTTATAGCCCGTAAATAATACACTTGTTGTAAGATAATAACAAGGACATAATTTATCAAATTAATAAGTCCAATTTCAAACAATAATGCCCTTTTTAATGACAAATTGTTTATGAAAGAGGGAATAACAAAACTCCCTGAATAAATGATTGGCTCGAACATTTTGTCTTCAAGGAAGTGGGAACCCTCCGTACTTAAGGTCATTACCAATAACTCATCAGTAGTTTCCTTACTTGGTTCGTCCATCAGTTCTTCCTTCATCACCTCTGTCCATTCTTCTTCTTCTTTTTCTTAGAAAAAGGCTTTTGGCTCATCTTCTTTAGTTATCTTCTACCGCTCCTCTGCTTTCTCTTCTTGTATAGAGGTTTCTTCGTCTTCTTTTTTAGGAAGCTCGTCTTGTAACATCACTTCAATTAAGAAGCCAACCCTTTCCTTTTCTTCTCTCTCGAATTCACGTTGCTCAACTTTCATATCAACGAGGTGTTCCATTAATTTATTTATAATACTTGCTTCCTCTTCCTTTTCTTCTTCTTAGAGCTCATCTTCACTATTAAGGGTGATTGCCATTCCAAATTCATTAGGATCTATTTTATTAGGACTAGGCAAGCTCCCTAGTTGTTCATTGGATAATATCTCCGCTAGCTAATCAATTTGATTCACCATGTTCTGTATACGAGCTTCTCTTTCTTGATGCCTCATGTGTTGATTCTTGAATAAACTCAGTCATCACATCTTTCAAAGTAGCAATTATCTCCTCGCCTTCTTGAAATATATGTTCATTCATGAAATCAACTGTTGCCTCTTCTTTACTCTGAGATGGTTGGAAACTCAAATTATACTCATCATATGTAGGTGAAGAAAAACTCTCATTGAATTTACATTGACTTGTTACTCTCTTGGCAAGGCATTCCATTAGTTTATCTGCAATACTTTCTTTTTCTTATGGATGCTCTTTCTGAATTGTCCCTCCACTCATAAAGCTAAAACTTGTCTACTCTCCACTCTCGAATTTGTGTAGGTCAGCTTTCATTTCAGCAAGGATTGTCATTAATTTATCTTCCAAAATTGACTTGTTACACGGAGATGCTTGATGTCATAAATATCCAACTGGAGCATAGTTGTTCCATTCATAAGTATAAGAGTTGCTCTACTGTGAATTGTAGTTGTTCTCGTACACTGTACTATAAGGTTGATTATACATGCTAGGTTGCTCCCATCTATGTGTTGGTGCTTGCATCCATGATTGTACTGACAACTCATACCAATGTCGCTACACGACCTAAATATCATTTAAGCTTCTGAAAATATGTGAGAACACCTCACTCTCCCATATGGTGATGTCATAGTTCGTGAAGGCATATTCTGGCTCCCATAAAAGTCTCGTATACTCCATCTTTTTATTGTGAGTTGTGGCTATGATAATAAATCGTAATTCTTATACTAAACTACAATCAAGATCAAGTAGAGAAATTCAAAAGATAATTAAATTAATCAGCTACATATACAAAAAGATACAATAAAATAAAGTAAAATAAATACAAAAGTAAAATAAATATAAATATAAATATAAACAAAATAAAATAAAATAAAAATTACTAGAGTAATAGCATTAAGGCTTTCCTAATACCAAAGTACCCGGCAACGATGCCAAAAACTTGGTTGACCTTATTTTGTGTTAGTCAATATTATAATAAACTGCAAGTACACAGTGTAGTTGTCGCTGTAGTACTAGCAAGTACGGGTCAATCCCACAAAAACTATGAATACTAGTATGTACTCTTCCTTTATTTTCTAGCCTAAGGATTGATTTTAGATTTTTAATAAATAGAAAATAAAAATAAAACAATTAAAGAAATAGGAAACGATAATAAATACAAAGACAGTGGCATTCACTTAGAAAATTATCATTATCAGAAATTAGTATCTAGGTTCAAATTCTCTTAAACCCTTAACAGATTGATCTTTTATCATGCAATTGTTTTGTTGATGTATTGGACCATGGCGACTCCTCTAGTATTGATTATACTAACAACTAATTGTAAGGTCTCTATCCGAATTACTCAGGTTAAATCTTATAAGATTACATTATCGATTTATGAATCCCTCTATTAGGTTTGACCCTAATCCGGAAAATTTATGTCATCCTATCTCTAGGGTTGCAATCAACTCCTAATTACGGTAGATCTATTCACACTAGGATTTGTCAATCTCTACACATGAAAGGAGATTATCAATAAAACACGTAATTAGATCACAATAATCAATCAAACCAATTCCATTAATAAAGGAATCAAATCATATCGAAGTGTTAACGTAAGGTTCATCTAACGTAAATACTAATTAAACATTTAGTTACACATTATCAAACACAAAATCAAACATACAATGAAAGAAAAACGAATTGAAAACAATGGAATCATAATCCTAAATCTCCCTAATTGTCTTCTATCGAATATTCTTGTAATATAGAGGTTTGATATTTTATTTTGATGAAATCTTTGTGTTTTCCACTTCTTTGGACCAAAATCACACCTAGAGAATGAGTCCCACTTTTGGAAATTGCCTCGCAATGTCTCCTTCTATTTTCTTTTGAAACATCGATTTTATATGAAAATTTAGGTTTTTAGGTTATGCACATTTTCTTACATGGCCATGCATCAAACCGTGCATAATCAAAATCTATCGAGTATCATGAAAATGCAAGGTCATGCACTCCTTCTAGATTGTTGATTCTCTATTTTATGTCGCGTTTTTGTACGAATTCTTCCCCTTTAAGTCCGGAAAGGCAATTATACTCTGCAAACACACTTGAAACAAATTAAGTAACAAATATATACTAAAAGTATAAAATATCAAGCAAAAATACATTAAATATGGGGTAAAAATATAGTCAATTAACCATTTATCACATTTTTATTATTTTTTACAATCTAAAAGTGATATGGCATACATGTGATATTGGGACCCCCTTTCAGATTTCAAAAATAAAAAATTAAATATTTTTATTATAATAACTAATTTTAATCCCTAATTAGGTTAAGTAAATAATTTAAATCCTAAATCATTTTCTCCATAATAAACACTAAATTGATTCAGTTAGGGATTTCCCAAATCCCTAAATTATAATATGTTACTCCCTTAAACTTTGCAACAAATGGTCTATATTTGTTGATTCAAATCATGAAAATGCCCAGATTGATTAGTACTGAAGCAATAGCCATAACTTACTTGATTGAACACAATATGAAATAATAACTTAGACCGATAGAGAAGTAAATAAAGCTCTTTGAAACAAAATATTATAGTCGAAGGCAAAGAAGAACCCAAACTCAAAATCCTCACTTACTCTAATAACGTAATAAAAAGCTCAACTTTACGAATCAAAAAATGTGAATTTTCTTTTAAAAGAATAACAATTGGCTAGAAAAAGAAGACTTAAGCTCACTAGAAATAGAAGCCAAGGTATGTACAAGTGTAACTCACTCAAAAAAATAGTAACCAAGAACCCCTCTAATGACAAAGACCTTCGTCGCCTCAAACAAGAGAAGATAGTCATTTTAGCAGTTAGAAACCCACCCTAGAAACGAAATTCCATTCAATTTCATAAATGGGTCTCGATTTTTAGATCCAAGGAAACAAACTCCATATAAAAATAAGCATTATTGGGGGACTTGAGGAAGATACATGTTTTAACTTAAGGAATTGGTTAAGTCCCTAAATGAATCAATTATTTACTTAACCTAATCGGCGACCGAAATTAATTATGATAATTAGAAATATTTTAATTTTAATTTCTAAAATATAAATATGGGTCCCATTATTTCATATAACATATATGTGATAATGGGACCCACTTTTATATTATAAAAATAATAAATAATGTCACGTTAGTATAGACGTGACATTTAACTAATAAAAGGTTAACCTTTTTAAATTTTCTATTAACTTAAGGTTTGTTTTACATGTTTTAGAAATGTTATGGTCAAATTAAATGCTTTAAAATGTTATAATTTAAATTGTATTTGAAAAAATAAGTTTAATATTTACAGTTGAATACAAGTTAGACCTTAACAGTTCATTGTGTTTAAATTAAACCTTAATGCTTTTTATATGTTCAAATTAAATCTTATATGGACAAAAATTCTACCAGACACCTGACTTCATTAGTTATCTACCATATCATTACTAACATAACACAATTTTATAATATTTTCCATTTAAAATAGGCCTACAGTGCTATATGTATTCTAAGTGGCATTGTGGGACCTAATCATACTTTGAGAAACAAAACCTAAAATGTTACAATTAATCAAATTATTTTCTTAATTTTATTTTATACTTAATTTCAATTAATTAAAATAATTAAATTATTTAACCTACTTTAACTAAATCTTTAATTTTACAATCCCCTAATTTCATTATTCCCCAACCTAAAATTACCATTATTCATTTTTCATTGACCTCCCTTACCATTCTTTTTCACAATCCTCTCTTTATCACCATCTTCACTGACATTCTCTGCCATTAACACTTTTCAAAGGCACTTTTCTTCATGGCTCAGCTCTCCTTTCTTTTTTTGTGGTAGTTTTGTTCTTTCTTCTAATTATGCTCTATTTTGTTGGTATGCTCTATTGTCTAATATCACTTATATATGTTATTTTTATTAGGTTGTATTATTTTTCATTTATCTTTACATTTTTGTCTACCACCTAGTGGTCCCTATTGCACATAGGAAGCAATCACTCATTCACATTATAAAAGGGACCTATATTATATAATAAAGAGTGAACATAGATGTTATAGGTTATGTGAAAAGTAATGTGCTCCACAAGTTACTATCAAGTTATAAAGCATTTTTAACTTAAAGCACACAAGTTTGTCCTTTTTTTAGCGTGTTTTTTGATAAAGCTAATTTCATCTCAAACTAATTGAGTTATAAGATGTCAAATGAAGTTGAAATTCCTCTCTAGTTTTTAAATCAAAAGGACCATTATCTTCAATGGTTTTTAAATCAACTTATAATTTGATAACTATTTCTCATATTGTAGTCTAAATGATTTACACTCTTTGGAGTTCCAATTGCACTCATACAATTTATGCTTGATGAACAAGGTCATATCAAATTATGTATGGAATATTATAAACCTTCCAGCCTTGTGTGATTATGTAGCATACTTGTCATTAATACATAAAGATATATTTAGGCATGTTTGTAGAGCACCGCTATCGTAGGTACATACTAGAACACCCGGAAGACATTCCATTACATAAACTATGATAATGGGGCACTAGCGCAGTCACTACAATCACTTAACATGGCATCATCATTCTTTATTCTCTTATAAGACATCATAAGGAAAAAACACAATATTTTAAAACCAAATTTCTCCTTTCATTTCATAAAACCAAATGTTTATATAATATATCTTCCAAACATCCATATATGTACATCATCATATCCTAATATAAAATACACTACATTGTAGAGGAAATACACAAAAAGATCTATCTAATCTTCCAATCTTAGTTGACTGACCTTTGAGCCATTTCTTTTTTCCCAAAAGTACAAGGCTATACTTCTTCTAGCGTCTTTTAGTAGCTAAAGTCATCTCCCACTCCTGAAAAATCAACGTTGCAATTTTGGTGAATTTTGCGAACTCAATGAGGTAACCATCATCGATGGTTCACTCAATTCATGCAACACATCACACATATAACATATAATTCACATCTTTGCATTTTTCATAAATTATCACATATCACATTCTCACTTAAGAGTAAGATAATTTTGCATTTCAAACAATCAAACATACTTATTAAAATGTATATGAAATGCTCATATGACTCTTTTCCAATTATTACGTTGTTGTGATCGAGTGCCTAAACTGTCCCGTATCTATTGTGGATACCGGGCTTATTTATACTGTCCCTTATCCGTTAGGATATAGGGCTCATTTTATATAGTGAGCCTTTGGTTCTCAATCACATTTGGAGCTTTAAGCTTGTTTTCGGTGGCTACTCTGGTCACAACTCTCATTATCTGATCATGTATTCATATATGGAATGCATCTTTCATAATCAATCAATCATGTCAAGAAGCATTTAGTTCATCACATTCACATATAAGTAGCACTTCAATATCACATTCATGTGTAAAATCAAAATCTCGGACCTTCATTGTCCGGCATCAACATAATCAAATCATATTCATATCATCATTCAAAAAACATTCTAAAGCAAACAAATAATTGCGTGAAACTGTCTAGGTTACTCACAGATTGCTCCCGAAGCTATTGCCTTGAAGTTCCAGCTATGTTTGGATGTTGACGTTCCAATTGTCCCTCTATATCAAGCAACATACACGTATCACACTTTTGCACTATTATAAATGTTTATTAATGCACATGTATGTATATGAAATATGCACAATGCACATTTATGACAATCCCGGGTATTTATCCATTATTCTCATCACAAAATAAATCCAATATCAAAACTCACTTAAGTATCGTGTGTACGTAGGGTTTATACCCCAAATAAACACTTTGAATCTAATTTCATAACCCAATGAATCATTTCAAAGTTTTCCAAAAACTGACTTTTGGGTCTACTGTTCTTGATCATTTAGACAATGTAAATGAAGTAATTTGGCAATACTTTCTTCTAGAAAATTATTCTCCTATCTCTTAATTTTCTAATGACACTAAGATCATTCAATTAGGTTCAGTAATCTAAAAGTTATACCCCAAACATTTTCGGACTATTCTTATACTGGAACAGTGCCTGTACTCAACTTCCATCCAGAAATTGAAATTCTTAAAGACTAAATTAAAATTCTATTTCCTCAAACATTTTGTAGCCCTATGTCTCTAGTTGACTCCAAATTAAAAATAATTCCATTTGGATAATTACATAACAAAATACTGTCAAAATACCGAAACATGTTTAAGTTGTGCTGCAAAGTTGGCCGCGACAAACTTTTCCCAAGAGGAAATCCTCATAAAAAATCTTGCAAGTTGGCCGCGGTGAAGCCAGGAGTTGGCCACGGTGAACTTTTCTCGAGAGGAAATCCTCATAAAAATCCTGCAAGTTGGCCATGGCGAACTAGACTCATCATTCAATTTTTCCAGATTTTACTACATCCAACATCTTACACCTAACACATCTTGTACAAAAATCACCCTTTCTTTTCATTTACTCTTCATTCTCAACTCCATTTCAACTCAATATCATTCACAAACAATTCATGATATATATATTTGATCATTAACCAAAAACAGAGCATATATATTTACCCATTCATCATTGATTTTTCTGCACTCATTCTACCCCTTTATGAAGATCATTCTATCTCAAAACATATCTATAACAATATGTGAATTATTGCTCATCATACATGTACAAAAACAAGACATTTACATAGGCTTTTCATCATCCACGATGCACACATAAAAACTCACATAATCAAGTCATCAATCTTACATTTCTCATCATTCTAGTTTCATTTAACAATATGAAGATTAACAAGCTACTTAATTGATTTACCTCTAAAATCTTCAAAATCTCACTCAACCCTAGCTTCACACACAACCCACGATCATCATCTTGAAGGTTGGAAGGTTTGGGTTTTCTTATGGAAATGAAGAAGGTGACATGGTGGGAGTAGCAAGTGAAAGATGAGGGAGCTAGGTTCAATTTTGGTGGAGGTTGTCAACAAAATGAAATGAAGAAGGGGAAGAAGCTTGAAGACAATGGAAAAAGTCACGTAGAAGAGAAGAAAAGAGTAAAATGAAAGACATTAGAGTTTCTTGCAAAGAGGAACAACGTGAGAGAGAGGAGTGGTGAGTGGTAGTGACACTTGTCACTGCCACTTGTCACCTCCTTATGGTCCCATTTGGACCCTTATTAATAACTAGTCTATTTGTCTCCAATTTCTAATCCAATTTTCTCCCTATTTTAAATGGCACTTGTCAATAAATCCCAAAGTCATTTATCAAAATTTTCCATTTCCAATTGATAGTAAATTCTACTACCATTTATCAATTGTCTTGCCACTCGGTATTTTTCCTAGTCCAAAAATTACCTAAATTTTTAGAAATTTTCCTAACATTCGTCAAAAATTCTAAATCACTAAACACACTCTCCAAATCAATTTTTAACATATAAAAACCACAATTCTCAATATAATCACATTTATAAACTATTATACCTGAAAATTGTCAATGAATGCATGTACAATTAATTTCATGTGCAAAAATTCAATATTCGCGTGTATGTGCATATCATATAATGCATGAGTATGAAATGCATTTTCTAATCTCTCAATAATCTCTCATATATATACTATTCTAGCCTTAACGTGGGTAATGGGGTGTCACAATGTTAGTGTGGTATGGATAAGTGTGTTGATGTCTTCAAGGCTAAGAGAAATATGTTACTATGCTAGTAATGGTATGACTAGGTTTCCTTTAAATATTTCCTTATTATAACTACTTTACTTGGTCACCAACTAACGTTAAGTGAAGGAAGGACTTAAATAATGGTCCTTTATGTCAAATTTTACTAACTAGCAATGGTTGATCCTCATCATAAATATTGTATATTGTATTGATTAACAGTACAAATAATAGTACAAATTGGTTATCCATATATTGGTCTTGAAATTAATCAAACTTATGATGCCATTTTCTACTTATCAAACTCATCCTTTAGTTACTTTGTTGAAACTAGTCATTCGATTATTTTGTTTCTTTAGGGTTGTCGAAATCAAAAACATAAATTAAACTTAGTTTGGTTTAATTATGGTGGCTAAGTTGGTACCTTGATTTTATAATTAGCTATAATGTGATCCAACCAAAAAAATAAAAGAATTAACATAAAATATAGCTCACTGGCTCTAATGCCACTCCTATTAGACTTTCTTGCTTATGTGCTTCTATGTAGTTCTAAATTTTTCTTTTTCCTCAAGTCCTCATTGATAAAGATGCTTTTGGAATTGTATGCATATGTCCTATAAATTGGTTGAAACCTAATATCCCATTTTGGTCATTTTAATAACTTAAGTTGCTTTTATTATTATCTAATGGTTGTTGCATATGTTATAATAGCTCAATATGGGTTTTTTTATGGAGGGAAGTTCATGTTAGAACTTGAATTTAAATACGTTGATGGGGATATTGCTACATTTTAACATTGATTATGACTGTAAGAGGAAAATATATGAGATGGGGAAGGATTTAGGGTAGCATCAATTTGATAAGGCATATTATAAGGTACCTAGTTTCAATTACAAAGAGTCATTGAGACTTGTTAAGTCAAACCAAAGTTATATTATGATAGCAAAACTTATAAAAATTCATAGGAGTGTCAATGTGTATGTAACCCATAATTTAGATAAACCTTTCCCTGCCTTTAACATATTGCCTATAATTGGTATAGAGGAATATGTTGGTGACCATGATGATGATCAGCTTTATGAAGATGATGATGAACATATTGATTTACATGTGGATGTGAAATTGTGGATAAACATATGGATGAATAGGGTAAAAATGTGGATGAACATATGGCTGAACATAGCGAAAATGCAAATGAACATGGTAGATGTGTACAATAATATTTCCATGTAGACATTCTGAATGACGATCAAACTGTTGAAATTTATTCAATTGACTATGATAGTTTACTAGCAGTGATGAATATCCTAGTAGATAGGAACCATCTAAACCTTTGCATAGACTAAATTTAAGTATTAGGCATAATCCTACAATTGTGACACAACAATAGAGATTGGGTATGAAGTTTTGAAATACAAAAGAATTTTAAAATGATGTTATCAATTATGTAGTACAAACAGGATATAATGTAAGGTTAAAAAAAGTGAGAGTAACAAAATCAGAGTTAGGTGTATTAATGGATGCCTTTGGGAGTTGTATGTTAGATATGACAAGAAAGAAAAATGTTTCAAAGTGAAGACTTATAAACTTAATAAAAATTATTTCACAATTGACGAACCAAAATCTATTTCTACCAAATTTTTTATGAGATATTTCAATAATAGGATTCTTGAGAAGCTTAGTATCTCAATTAAAAAACGGTTGAAGTGTGCAAAGAGAAACTTAATATTTTTGTTAATTTAAGCAAGTATAGAAAGGAAAAGAGGAGATTAAAGGAAGAGAGAGCAACATATTAGGGTGTAAATTTATGAAGTTGTAAGGATATGTACATAAGTTGAATTCAAGTAATCCTGAATCAACGGTGTTGTTACAACTTTGTTATTAAAACTTTATTATTTTATGTTATACATCATATTCATACTTTACTATATTTTTTTGTACATCATATTCATACTTCATTATCTATTGTTGCAATTCAAAAGATTATACATTTGTTTTGATGCAATGAAAAGACGTTGGATGTATTTAAAACCTATTTTGGGATCGATGGCTACTTTCTTAAGACAAAATTCCAAAGCCAATTATTAAGCAAAGTAGGTAAAGATGGTGACGGTGGTATGTAATCCCTTGATTTGGGTTATAGTGGAGATAGAAAGCATAAATTCATATAGTTGGTTCACGAATCTACTAACATCTACATTGGAATTAGATGGTGGTCAAGGAATTATAGTCATATATGATATGCAATAATTATCTTCATCATTATATAGTTATAATTAATTTGATTATATTATTAAATATTTATTAACATTTTGTCAATTGATTTAAGGTTAGTAAAAGTTGGAGGAGACTTTTCCAAATACAACTCACTAAATGTTTGTCAAAAACATATATTACAATTAGAATGGGAATTGGAAAGGAAAAGGCCTTAAAAAGCAAATTTAGAATGGCGCATGGTCTACCTACCTCAAAGATTTCAATAAGCAACTGAAGACGTTTGACAAAATAAATCCTATACGTGCTTTAGCCTTAATTAAATATCCTAAAGCAAGCTGGGAAAGATGTGCAATACTTTGAATCTAAACACTTGGTAGTTGAAAATAATATTAATGAAACTTTCAATAGGTAGATCTTACCAAGTATTGAGGAGCTATCAATTAGTGTGATTGAAATAATAAGAATCATGGTGATGAAGAGGCATTTAGATAGGAGACAATTTGTAGTTAGATGAAAGTCAGATATTGCACCAACTACAGTGAAGAAGATGGAAAAAGAACAAAAAAAATGTAATGAATTGGAGAATAGACTAGAATGAAAATGGTGGTTATAAAGTTTTAAAGGATGACGTCAAACATACTGTGAGGATTGCTACACAACAAACCTATAGTTGTTGGGCATATGACATAAATGGATATCCTTTCAAACATGTGATTGGCATAATCCATCACTTAAAACATAGGGTTAAGATATTTATAGATTCGTATTATAAGAAGGGTCGGTTCTTGAGTTTGTATGACCAAGTATTACAACCTATGAGGGATGAAATTTTATGGCCTTCAAATGATGCAGAGGTGATACATCTTCCAAATAAAAGAATAATGTCAGGTAAACTCGAAAATTAAAAAAAATGCAATGAAATGAGCCAAAGAAATTAAAAAATCCAAACAAATTGTCTCAAAAAGGATAAGTGCAAAAATGTAAGAAATATGGCAATTTCAGCCACAAATCCATGAAATGAAACAAAGATGGCTTAACATTACATGCTAAGGCTTGTTTATAGGTATGCAAACCTTTTTTGAATCATATGATACGATTTTTAAACCTTGCAGTAACTAATATTTTTCACGTTATCACAGATGCATCTTCACAGGTATATAATATTTTAGTTTTTTATCAATTTATATTAGTTATAATAATTGAAAACTTTGTTTTTATTGAAACATAAGTAAGTGGTGCAAATAGAGTGATAATATTATACCAAGTCAACAAATAAATATTATAAGGAATGTGTTTTTATCAATTTATCTTAATTTAAATAATTGACAAATGTACTTATAATGTTTTTTTGTATCAATTTGCTAGGTTGGTACATCTGGACATGTAAGTAAAAGAAAGTTTGGAGATGTTAATTTGCACGTATTCAAATTATTAGTTAAATCAAGGGGTTTATGGTTCAAATCACACTCTCACATTACTTCATAATAATTACAAGTTAAAACAAACAAAAGGAGAACATCATTGATATAATCATCACAAGAACAAGTTTTGCAATTAAGTACAAATTAGGGAAACAACGTGGATTAAATTTTCTATATAAATAAGCTATTGATATACAATATGCTGATGGCTTTTTTTATGTTTATGCCTCTAGCTTTTTAATTCGTATCTATTGGATTTTTTTATGTATATGCTACTGACATTGTAATACTGGTTATTTGATGTTTATAATATATAAACAAACTGTTCATATTGACATATCTTTTGTCTACATATAGTTATCAATTCCAATCCATTTAAATATTGATATTCTTTTTTATAGGTGAGCATATGATAGATCATTATAATTGAACAATCTAGCAAAAAATCATTACATTCCACATAAGTCAAGTTTGATATTTAATATTAAAATTCAATGTCATTTCCTGTAGTATAGTTGAAAATAACAATTACCTCAAGCACAACAAATTCTATTACAATATTCATTAACATAAACTTCATCTCTCAACTCTCTTTTTCCAACGAATTTATGTCTAGCTTTATGAGCTTCATTTGCTCCTCAAACTCTTTGGTTATGCTTATTTCAGTAATATTTGTTCCAATAGTACTTATTTCAACCACCTTCTTTAACATTGATACTTTTCTTAATTTGTAAATTACTTCGATGACTCTCTCAGTAAATTTGTAATCATACTATTTTAAAAGGTCGCCTCTCCCAACTTCAAAATTTTTATTTGATTATGTAAACTTCAAACAAAAAAGTTTTTAAACTAATTACAAATATATTTTCATTTCACTAGATAATTGAGGCATCTATAGAATCTTTGGTTAGGATTATAATCGCTCTATGAAGTCTTTAATGAGGCTTTTAACCCATAACAGAAAATCACATTCGTAATATTTAAACTTATTTTAGTATTATTAGATAATAAGGATTCCATAGGTTTAGGAGTCATTACTGTAATAATCACACCAATAAAAAAACATAAGAAATTTATAGTTGTATTACCTAATAGGTAGAACATAACAAGAAGCTAAAGTAACAAAATTGCATGACTAAGAACTAGAAATTGCCCACAGGTACAGTAATAAAATTGAAGATGGTTTATGTACCCTTTAAGCTTACAGCTGAAATCAAACTTCACATATATATACTTGACTTATAATCTATATACTTATGAAGTTTTGGGCATCTACTGCTTTTAATTTATTCTTCAAGTAATAAAGAATTATTGTTGTTGGTTTCTGTTCATTGGATTGGTTAGTGAAGTAGAAGGTTAGGAAAAAGTGAGCTCTTAGGCTAAGAGATAAGGTTGAATCCAATTATGTAAAAACTGGACCAAACTGGTAGGTTCGACTGGGTCAAGTAATGAATCGTTAATCGGATGCATCTTCATCTTCTCCAACGTCAAATGCCCAAATACCATATAAGTATAGAAAGATGAGATATATGTGTGATTAACACTTGAGAAATCAACAAATTGTAGTGAAAACCAATTTGGAACCAAGATTGAGCAAATGGATAGCTGAGTTTGGCACCAGAAAACAAAACAAAAACTTAAAACAGGCAGAGAGATTTCTTGGAGCATCAAATGCAATCTTCACTCTAATAGACCATATAAGAGGGAGAATAGAGTAAGAACAACAAACCACAACAACTCGGCTTTCACCACCATCTTCAACAACACTCCATCTCTGAAAAATGATGATTGATGTTAACTAGATCTCATATCAAAAAGAAAGAAGAACCTAAATTCCACGTTGGTTGTGTTTGGTGAACAGCATTTCAACTGTTTATTAGCTGTTTGACTCAAATGAGATGTTTGACCTATATTGAAAAGCTATTTGGTCGTTTGGTAAGCAGCTGGTTGGGTTGGCTGATTCAACCCAACCAGCTAATTTTTCACAAGCTGATCATAGCAGCGTTTCGAGTTAGCTGATTCGTTTATGTCGGTCTTGCCCCCCTTTAATCTTTACTCTTTACTCTGTGCTCCCTCTCAAATTCGTTTTTCATTAGGTTGTCCAGTGACTCTCACATCACATTTAATCGCTAGGGAAGAGAGATGGGAGTGACAAGAAGAGGCACCAGATGATGTAGTACTTCTTCGGCAATCTGTTTGAAGAAGAGGAAGAGATCGATTCCGAGCACAAATCCAATCTCCAGTTCAATTACACCTCTATAACCCCCTATTTCTGCCCCCATTCTCGTTTCCCTTCTTCTTTCCAGTGTTTGTTTGTGTTCATGTCTATGATGTCGTTACTTCATATATGTGTGATTTTGGGGTTTTATTTTTATGGTATTTTGAGGATTTGGGAATGTAGGCATTTTTCCTAGTGTTGATTTTTGGGATTTGAGGAGGGAAAGATTGAGCCTTTGATCGATTGTTTCGAAGAATTTGGAAATACTGTGTTTATTGCGTTCCTTCTGCTTCGATATGATATATTTGTCTTGTTTGCGTTGATTTGTTTATGGGGAAATTGATTTTCGGCAGGATTATTAGGTCTCAATATGCAATACGTTGGAGGTTGTGTGGGAGTCCCAAGTGAGTCCCACAAGGTCTAAAATTTTTGAAAGGAATCTCTTCTGCAATGGAGAGACTATTCTTACGTGGTTCTATTGTATGGTTTGAGTTCTATTTTTGAAAGGATTATTTTCTTGTTGTAAGTTTGAGCTAATGGAAATGGAATGAGTAAGCTGGATGAACCAGGTTGTTGTTGAAGAAATTGGTGTAGGTTGATATTGCTTAAACAGAAGCAACCATAGTTCTCTTTAAGTAATTA
>JANIHZ010069240.1:0-18085 GCA_027478365.1 Erythroxylum rufum | reverse complement strand
AAGTTTCTTAATGGTAAGAGAGGTCAGAATCTTACTAAGGAGATTGATATATCTAGGGATAAACTTTCCTCTATTCAAAAAGTATTGGCAGAGAATTCTTTGGATGGAGCTTTAGCCATAGTAGAGAAGGATGCGTTTAAAAACTACTTAGAAGCAATGGATAACCACTGTTCTTTACTGAAGCAGAGAGCCAGAATTAATTGGTTAAAAGAGGGTGATATATGCACAAAGTTCTTCTTCAATACTTTGTTAACTCAAAAGAACACTAACAGAATTTCCTCCATTAAAACAGAAGCTAGAGCGAATGTTAGTGGACAAGATGACTTAGCTAAGGAAGCTTTGGATTACTGCAACAAACTATTTGGATTAGAAGCTCTCCCATCTGAGATGGATTATGATCTTAGACAGTTTATAACTACCAAAATTTCTGATCATGAAGTTTATAGTTTGATAAGACTTGTTACAGATCAGGAAATTGATAAGGTGGTCTTCAGCATGAATGACTCTAAAGCTCCAAGTCCGGATGGATTGAATGGTTTTCTCTATCAGGAAACTTGGATAGTTTGGGGGGTATAGTCAAGGAGGCAATACAGGAGTTCTTCCTAAAAGGGGTTTTACTAAAAGAAATAAACAAGACTTTTCTATGCCTGGTCCCTAAAATCTCCAATTTGGGAACTTGGAGTGACTACAGGCCTATTCCGTGTACTAATGTCCTCTACAAAATTATTGCAAAGATTTTGGCAAATAGGCAGAAGGATGTTCTAAAATATCTCATCAGTGAGAATCAGGGAGCTTTTATGATAGGCAGAGATATAAGGGACAATATGTTTATCATTCAGGAGCTTTTTAAAGGGTATAACTGCAGGAGAAGCCCTCAGAATTACATTACAAAAGTGGATTTATATAAAGCTTTTGATAGTGTGAATTGGGGTTTTCGGCTAAAAACCTTGGAGATAATGAACTTTCCTTTAACATTCATCAAGTGGATTAAGCAATGCATTTCTACTATGTCCTATGGGATATTGATTAATGGGAGCCCCACATAAGTGTTTAAAGGAAAGAAAGGACTTAGGCAAGGGAATCCCCTCTCCCCCTACCTATTTCTAATTTGTATGGAAGTCCTCATCCAGCTACTGAAGCACAAAACTTCAACTGATCCTAAATTCAAATTTCACTCCAAATGTAAGAAAGGTTTATGAAAGGTTTTCTAACTAGTTTATGTCTTGCAGATGACCTTATTCTCCTAAGCAGAGCAAATGTTCACTTAGTTTCTCTTCTAATGGAAACTCTCAAGTTATTTAAGGAAATGTCGACCTTAAGTGTCAATCAGCACAACAGCTTTATCATACTCTCCAAAAGTGCTTCTCATACCTCAAATACTTTAGCTCAAGCTACAGGTATGGAAACTAAAGCTCCCCCTACTACCTAGGGATTCCTATCTCATCAAGGAGGATAAGATTCTGTGAATGTATTCCTTTGATAGAAAAAATCCAGAAAAATTTGGGGTTATGGACTAATAGAGCACTTTCCTATTGTAGCACCCCACTCTCGCAAGACCCGGACCCGATATCAAGGGTGATATCCGAGCCCGCGCCCGCGGAAGTGGCGTGCTAAAACACTCACTCGGTCAAAAGTCGGTACAATGTCATTTAATTTTTTTGTAACCCGATCGACATAAGCATACACAGAAATCAATTACCGATTGGGCCAATTCCAGTTCATTGATAATGTATTCAGTACATTACAATCATACAGATTCCAATGGCCAAGTGGGGCCTAATATGAATACAAAACATCATTTTCAGAAATTGCGGAATAAAGGAATAATCAACACAACGACAGACGCAACTGATCCCGACCCCTAACTCCCGTTCGCCGGACAGGGTATTCACCAGAGTCCTGAAAAATAGTTGCAAATTTTAGGTGAGTTTTGTGAACTCAATGAGTGACCATCATCGATGGCTCACCCAGTCTTGTAACACATAATTACATCAGAGCATCACTTCAGTAGCAAACGGATTAATCACAATCACATTCACGTAATCAGTCATGACACATATTATATGGCACATATATCGGTCGGGCATTTCCCATTCAGAGTTATTTCATTAGTTAATCGCGTTATGTAGATGCAGTGTGCATGTGGCTCACTTTCCAGTTGTTACGTTGTTGTGACCGAGTGCCTCGTTATGCGTTGAGCCAAAGGCTCTGGCTCACTTTTAACTGTTAGGGGTAAGAGAGCCCTCTGGGTATGCACTACTCCCCTTCGAGCTTGAGTTATGTTTGATCTATAGGGGTAGGAGAGCCCTCTGGGTATGCACTACTTCCCTTCGAGCTCGAGGCTCTTTTCATTCGGTGAGCTTTTAGCTCTGATCATTGGCCACTCTGGTCACAACTGCCTTTATGTTTCATGCATGGATGAAATGCAAGGCATTAGTCAAAAATGCCCGATCCCATTTAGTCCTGTCTTTATTTTACTGATCGGTCCCATTTTATCGATCGGTCCCATTTTATCAATTGGTCCCATTTTGTTGATCGGTCCCATTTTATCGATCGGTTAATCACATTCTCATTTACCAATCACAGTTTCAGTATAAGCAATGCACAATCAGATCATAGTAAACAGTCACATTATGTACACTTAGTTCACCCAATTCACATTCAAGTAACAGTTCATCGATCGATCAGTTCAAAATAGCAATGAAAGCAAACAGTAAAAGGAGACCATCTCGGTCTACTCACAGTATGCGCCCAACTAGTAACTGCTTTCCCGATCTGGGAACGCCCGGATGTGGGCACTCAGCCTGCACAATACATTTACGCAAAATACGCGCATGTTACAAATTGCATATGCCTGATATGAAATATGTACAATGCATGTCTACAACAATTCCGAGTATCACTCCATTTACACTCCCTTTCAGACAGTTTGTACTCCAATGTCTCAATTTTCATCTTAGAAACTAACTTGCCGATCGAGATATCACCAAAAGACTGAACCATGTTCAGAAAAATAATCAACTTATACTCGCTTAATCGATCAGCTCACTTTGGTTTGATCGGTTTTCCTCAGTTAAAACTCAAAATCATCAAATTTCATGGAGAGTTAGGGAGATGACTGAGGAATCCAACACTTCCAAAATCAGATCGATCAGAGGTCGGACGAAAGAGTTATGCCTAAACCAAGAATAAAGTCGGTTGGCCAATTATTAAATGAACAAAGTCGGTCGGCCAATTATTAAATGAACAAAGTCGGTCGGCCAATTATTAAATGAACAAATAAAAGAGGTCGATCGGCCAATACAAAAGTGCGGATCGATCGGCCAGAACAGAATCGGTCGGCCTCAATAAGATCGATCGGCCAGCAAGCATTAGTCGACCTCAAGAAGATCGATCGACCAAAGGATCAAAGTCGATCGGTCAGAAAAGCAAAGTTGGTCGGTCATTCCACTTTAAATCGATCAATCCTTCTCAGTGAATAACAGAACAATGTCTTAAGGGTTCAACACATATTAGAACAGTCAGATGTCGGACGAATCAGTCATGGCCAAATTAAGAAAAGAGATTGGTCAGCCATCAGAGGTCGGTCGATCGGCCAGAAATTCAAAGGTCGATCGGTCAGGATATCAGAGATCAGTCGATCGACCAGAAATTCAAGGGTCATCAAAGAGCAGTCGATCGATCAGAAATTCAAGGGTCGATCGGTCAGGATATCAACAGTCGGTCAGGAACAAAAGTCCATTAGCCAAAGGACTAAAAATCAGTCGGTACACTTGTGATCAACATCGATCAGTCAGAAGGATCAAAGTCGATCGGCCAAATGATCAAAGTCGATCGATCAGAGGATCACAGTCAATCGGTTTAAACAGAAGGGCGGGTCGATCGGTCAGACTCTCATATTTTCATTCCACCCAGTTCATAGTCAATAACACTTTCATATTCTAACTCACAGTTCTCGGACCTCCGGTCCGGTATCTATTCTACATAAACCATTCAATCTCTTTTCAGTAATTCGTACATAAACCTTTCAATCTCTTTTCAGTAATTCGTTTATATAACAAGAAATCATCTCCAAACTCCTCTATACCCTTATTAACATCATCACCCATCCCATACAAGAATCAGTTCTGAATATCATGTATCATTGCCGATGACACACGCAGAAACTTTGCAACTATCGAAACATCGTAACTCATGCATATACTGACACTTTCTAATAAGTCTTACCTCTTGTAAGCTTCCGCTTCTTCGATTCCGTTGTCTCTACTTCTCCAAAGGTAAGAGATTTATGTTATGCTCCTTTTTTGTGAGCAAAAAGGGAGACAAGCAAGGATAAACAACTTATATAGGGAAATAAAGAGAAAAGAAGCTACGAGAACGATGATGGCGAAAGCATGAGGATAAAACACATTTGCAAGGTGTCGTGGATTCATACGAGCATTTAATGCTCACAATGAGTATCATGACACTTGCCATGAAGGGATTAGAGACATCCCTTATCTCTACTTCATTTATCAAGCAATTTTTCACCCAATTTCTCATCCAATTCATTCATTTTCAGTCATATGTCTCCTTTCAGTACCATTGGACAGTAATTATCCATTTCCAATAACAAATCAACCAATCAATCTCCCATATTACCCATATACCAAATGTTTAGGGATCTAACCCTTTGAATGGAAACAGGATGTTACAATTATTACCCGGCTGCCTCAAATTGTCACCTCAAGATAGGTAACAAGACCCAGCCGCAAACCTATACTTTGCTGTAGTGAACCCACCACTACTGACATCAAAGTTTTCTTTTCAATGGAAGTTTTCAACTCTTTTTTCGAACGATCACTACCTAGTCTCCTTAAATTGTCGCCTTGGGATAGGTAATGGGACCCGGCCCCAACATTGTTTGGTATCAGAGCTTAGGATTTTTAGGATTCCTAGGCTTAGAATAAGTGGTGGTATAAATTATATGATGAGTAATTATTTGTTTGCATTGTGAATTGATTGATTTCATTAAGTTACATGCATAACATGCATACGTGTAAGAAATAAGATTAAAATGAAATGTAAGCCAATCGTTAATGTTTAAATTGAAGGAGTTAGATGCCATCGTAGAAGGACACGAGGAGCTTTGCAAGGGTCTATTGCACCTGACTCTCCACCGAGAGAGAGAGTACTGATGAGTCTAGAGCTCCAGGAAATGCTGAGGCTTCAGTAGGGCATGGCAGTGGGCCCTCTCAATTGTAGACGCATGAGTCTCCTCTTCCTCAAGAGCAAGTGCCTACTTTATTGGATCCTAGGTTATTCTAGGCATTTGTTCAGGCTTTTGTTCCATAGGCCAAATGCCGCAAACTTGTGCTCCGGCCCTAGTTAAGAAGAGAAAGTAGTTTGATAAGCTTAGGAAGTATGGGGCAGTGGACTTCTGTGGAAAGGCTAATGCCGAAGAAGCTGAAACTTGGCTGAGGAAGACAGAAAGGGTATTGGGGCAAATGGACTATGAGGATGATGAAAAGATTGAGTATGCTATAAGTCTGCTACAAGGGGATGCTCTACAATAGTGAGAAGGTGTGCCAGGGAGTCAGATGAAACCGCCAGTATTGGCATGGAAGGACTTCCTAGCTGCCTATAAGAAGAAATATCTGTCTGAGGTTTATATCCAGCAGAAGCAAAGGAAAATTTTGAGTCTCACCCAAAGGGAGATGATAGTGAGCGAGTATGAGCACAGGTTTATGCAACTGTCACAATATACAGCTAAGATGATGATGAGTGAGGCGGCTAAATGCTGTAGGTTTGAATCAGGATTGCATTTAGCCATCAGGGAAAAAGTGATGGTGCAGAATTTTTGTGATGTTCAACAACTAGTTGAAGTAGCACTAAGGGTTGAGAATGTGAAAAACATAAAGAGCGCAGTGAACAGAAAAAGAATAAGGAGAAAACAGTTCAGGAGGGGAGGTGGTGCTCCTATCTCAGAAAAGAGTGCCAGGACTTTCCCTGTGCAGTTTGAGGAAAGGAGTAGTGGTATAAGCAGTCCAGACAGGTGAGAACTATCTTTCATTAAGCCTCAATCGATAGAGGCAGTAGACGAGCAGAGGGGGATAAGCCATTGGTTCCCAAGTGTGATCATTGTGGCAAATTTCATAAAGGGGAATGTTATCAGTTGACGGGAGCTTGTTTTAATTGTGGAGAAAGAGGATACATGGCTAGAGAATGTCCGTAGGATGCAAAACGAGAAGGAACTCAGATGCAAGCTTCGAAAAGGGCTGAGTCTATAGGACATAAGATGGCAACTAAAGTGGGATGTTCTGAGGTAGCCAAGAAAGTGAATCCTCCAAGGAGATCGAGGAGGCAAGCACCAGTTAGAGTGTTTGGAATGATGAGGGAGGATGCAGAAACCACTTTAGAAGTTGTTACTAACACGGTTAAATTATTTGATGATGATGTTATTGTTTTGATTGATCCAAGGTCTACCCATTCATTTATTTCATCAAGTAGAACTGTGTATAGTAAAAATTTGAGCCCATTGGATACTCCTTTGATGGTTAGTACTCCAATTAGACAATATATTATTATTAGCCAAGTTTATAGAGATTATGAAATATGTATTGGTGGAGAACAATTAGTGGTGAATTTAAAGCCATTGAAGATGGGAAGGGGGGGATTAGATGTGATTTTGGACATGGATACGATAGAAAAGTATAATGCCAATCTAGAATGCAAACAGAAGATAGTGGAGTTTGAGTTGGACAACTATAGAAAGGTGATGTTTATAGGAAACAAAAAAGCAAGTCCACCTAGAATTGTTTCAGCTCTGACAGTAGAGAAGATGATAAGGAAAGGATGTGAAGCATTCTTGGCTTATGTGGTAAACATAAAAGTGGAAGGAGGGAAGTTAGAAGAAATTTATATGGTCATGGAATTCCCAGATGTCTTTCTAGAGGGATTACCAGGACTACCACCACCTAGGAAAATTGAGTTTTCCATCAAACTTATTTCAAGTACTGCACCGATCTCAATTTCGCCTTACCGAATGGCTCCAGTAGAATTGAAATAGCTCAAAGAGCAGTTAGAAGTGTTGTTAGAGAAAGGTTATATTATGCCTAGCTCTTCACCTTGGGGAGTTGCAATTAATCATGTTACTATCAAGAATAGATATCTGCTCCCATGCATAGATGATTTGTTTAATCAATTGCAAGGGGCAAAAGTCTTCTCCAAGATAGACTTAAGATCAGGTTACCACCAATTAAGAATAAAAGAGTTTTATGTGTCAAACACTTCTTTTAGAACACGATATAGACATTTTAAGTTCTTAGTCATGCCCTTTGGACTAACATATGCACCTGCAGCCTTCATGGACTTAATGAATAGAGTCTTTAAACCTTTCTTAGACCGATTTATCATTGTCATTATTGATGATATATTGGTTTATTATAAGAGTGACAAGGAGTATGAGGAACATTTATAGATTGCTTTGGAGACGTTGAGGAAGAAAGAGTTGTATGCCAAGTTTGATAAATGTGAATTTTGGCTAAAGGAAGTAATGTTCCTTGGATATGTAATTTCATAACAAGGAGTGCATGTGGATTCGAGGAAAATAGAAGATGTGGTTAAATGGGAAGCACCTAAGAATATAGCAGAAGTGAGGAGTTTCTTGGGTTTAGCGGTTTATTACAGAAGATTTGTAGAGGGTTTTTCCATGATAGCAGCCCTACTTACCAAATTGACAAGAAACAATCAGAAGTTTGTACAAACGGAGTAATGCTAGAGGAGCTTTGAGGAATTGAAGAATAGGCTAACAACTGCACCAATTTTGACCTTACCTTCGGGTAGTGATGGGTATATAGTGTATAGTGACGAGTCAAGGAAGGGATTTGGATGTGTGTTGATGCAAGGAGATAAAGTGATTGCCTATGCTTCTAGGCAATTAAAACCTTACGAGATGAACTATCCTATGCATGACTTGGAGTTAACTGCCATAATTTTTGCATTGAAAATTTAGAGACCTTACCTATATGGGGTCACCACAAGGATATTTATATACCACAAGAGTCTTAAGTATTTGATGAGCCAAAGGGAGCTAAATCTAAGGCAAAGAAGGTGGTTGGAACTACTAAAAGATTACAATTTGATGATAGACTACCACCTGGGAAAAGCCAATTTCATAGCGGATTCACTGAGTAGAAAATCTACTATGGCACATATGGAGACAGTATATCTTCCTTTGTTAAAGGAATTAGCTAGACTTAAGTGACATTGAGGCCATTTGAATCTAGGTGTGTATTGGATAATTTTAGAGTAAGGCTAGTATTGAATGAGAAAATTAGGGGATTACAGAAACAAGATGAGTACTTGAGCAAGCTCAGAGAAGAGACTAAAAATGGTAAATCTTCTAAAATAGAGATAAGAGAAGATGGATTGATGGTGGTAGGTAACAGATTGTGTATTCCAAATATGTTAGAGTTGAAGGATGAGATTCTGGATGAGGCACACAATGCTTCCTATGTAATACACCTGGGGAGTACAAGAATGTATAGAGATTTGAAAGAGCACATTTGGTAGAAAGGAATGAAGAAAGATATGGCAGAGTATGCTAGAAAATGCTTAGTATGTCAGCAAGTTAAAGCATAACATCAAGCACCTATCGGTAAGCTTAAACCTTTGTCTGTTCCTGAATGGAAGTGGGAGAAGTTTACGATGGATTTCTTGATGGGATTACCAAGAACTAGCAGAAGCATGACGTAATATGGGTGATTGTTGATAGGCTAACCAAGTCGGCACATTTCTTGCCAATTAGGCAAGTAGATTCTTTGAATGCTTTGGCTAAAAAATACATAGAGGAAATAATTAGACTTCATAGGATTCTAAGTTCTATAGTTTCGGATAGAGATCCTAAGTTCAGCTCCATATTTTAGGAAAGCTTACAAGAGGCTTTGGGATCCAAGTTACATTTTAGTACACCTTTCCATCCACAGACTGACAGTCAATCAGATAGGACAATACGGACTTTGGAGGCAATGTTAAGAGCTTGTGTTATGGATTTTAAAGGCTCATGGGATGATCATCTGCCTTTAATTGAATTATCCTATAATAAATCCTACCACTCAAGAATTCAAATGGCACCTTATGAAGCTTTGTATGGTAGAAGGTGCAGAACTCTTATTAGTTGGGACGAGGAAGGTGAAAGGAGACTTTTAGGGCCTGAGTTAGTACAAATTATGGTTGATAAGATTAAATTGGTAAAACAAAGACTCAAAGCAGCACAAGACAGAATGAAGAGCTATACGGATGCACATAGAAAGGAGATGGAATTTGAAGTTAGAGACAAAGTGTTTCTTAGAGCCTCTTTATGGAAAGGAGTTTTATGATTTGGTAAGAAGGGCAAGCTCAGTCTAAGATACATAGGCCTTTATGAGATCATTGAGAAGATTGGGCCTTTAGCTTACAAGTTAGCTTTGCCACCTGAATTATCTAAGATTCACTATGTCTTTCATGTATCAATGTTAAGGAAATACCAATCGAACCCTTCGCACATAGTCCAACCTTCAGAGGTTCAGTTAAGGGAGGATTTGACTTGTAACATCCCGTTCCCATACTAAGGGTTAGAACCCCAAAATTTAGTACATGTGAAATCAAAGAGAGATTAAGAAAAATGCATTTCATGCTCATGCATAATATAACATATATACACACGTGAATAGTGATTTTTGCACATGAAAATAATTATTCATGCACTCATTTGACATTTTCGGGTATAATTGATCTATAAATATGTTTATTTTTGGAATTGTGGATTATATGTGTGAAAATTTGATTATTAACTCAGAATTTTTAGTAAAAATTTGGAAATTTTCTAAAATTTTAGGGTATTTTTAGACTAGGAAAAATGTCAAGTGGCAGAACAATTGATGAATAGATAGAAATAAATTTCAAATGGTAGTAGAAATTTTAAAATGTGACATTAAGATTTAATGACAAATGTCATGAAAAATTGGGAGACAATTGGAGTAGAATTGGAGTTAAATGGACTAGATATTAAAGGGGTCCAATTGGAACTATAAAAAGATGACAAGTGGCAAGTGACAATTGTCACCACACTTGCCACTCACCACTCATCCCTCACTCACGTTATTCACTCTTCATTAAAAGACCATCTTACTTTTATTTGTCTTTCCCTTTATTCATTATCCTCATCTCTTGTTAATCTCTTTCTCATCTTCTTCATTTCTTCTTCATCTCCACGACACTCACTCTCACCCACCTTCATTAACGTTAAATCTTGCTCTCATCCTTCACTTGCTACTTTCATTTTCTTTGTCTTTTTCACCTTGTTACTAAAAGACCCAACCCATTCCTCCATGAAAGTTGATGATTGTGGAAAGGAAAGAGTTAGGGTTTATTGGTGATTTTGAAGATGTTGAAGCTAATTCAAGTAAATAGCATATTGTTCCTTATGATTTGTTAAATGAAACATGTATGATGATGGTTGGCGATAGATTGATGAGTTAAAGGAAGTTGATTATATGCTATAATGTGAATGAAGAAATGGATGAATAAATTTCCTTTTTTGTACATATGCTGTTCGATAATTCATAGGTTGATATAGGGATGTTTTTGAGGTTAATGATCATAAAAAAGTGGTGGTTGAAGAGTGATGATATGTTGATAAAGACATGAATAATTAGTGATGTTCTGTTTTCATAAATAATAGATTATTTGTTGTTTTATGGATGGTTAATAATGAAAATAGTGTATGAATGAGAATTGAAAGTTGATGATTGAAGAGATGTTTATGTCCTACTTTGGGGTAATGAAAGTGAATAAAATTGATGAATGAATGTACATTTGTGTTCAGTTTTGAGATGATGAAAACCACGAGTGATGAGTTGTTGTGTAGATGTTATGAGTGGTGAATTAAGGGTATAATGAAAGTGAAGTTATACTAACTAAGATGTTGGGTTATGTTATTGAGATGAGATGAATTAAGGTGATACTTAGAAGTGAAATGATAATGGTGTTGAAAATGTGCTGCAATATATAAGCTGTAACATTTTCATTGTATATGTATTGGTATTTTAGCCACGAATTGATCTGTAGATATCCAATTGGAATGATTTTTTATTTTGATTAATTTAGAGACATAGGGCTACATTTTTTATGAAGACATAGAATTCAAATTCTGTCTTTAAGAGTTTTAAAATCTGACTATAAATTGTGTACTAGGTGCCGAAAGTTGATGATGAATGTATATATATGTATATGTTTTGTTATTAGTGTTCATGGTCAATCATGAACTATAAATTGTTTATGGATGATATTGAGTTGAATTGGAGTTAGAATGATTGGGGAAAATGATGAAAAAATTTGAAATAGAAGTGATAGATCAAGCATATGATGTTGAAAGTAATAAGTAAAGAGGTCAAAATCTAGAAATTGTGATGCAATTGGACATACTTTGGTGCAAGAGGCATAACTTTTTCTGTATAACTCGGATTGAGGTCATTTAGGTATGGTTTTAAAGAGGACCTCGAGATCTACAACTTAAAGACCCAGAAAGAGATTTTGATGTCTAGAGGGTTAAATTTTCAAGTTTCTGTAAGTAACTCGTAAAGGTCAGTTTAACGAACATGGATGTCCGCCTAACGGACATTCACGGGTCAAGTGATCCTAATTGAGGCTTAAATGGGTAAATTAAACCTAGAATGATCCTTAGTTTATGTAACTAATGTATGATATGTTTGAAGTGAAAATGAAGGTTATAACTTAGTGAATGAAGGGATAATATCAAAGGACCCAAGGCATGAGTATAATGGGAATGAAGATGTTCATGTGAATGTAGCTATGATTCAAAAAAGTTGAGTAATATGTATTAAGTGATTAATTGTGAATGGAAATTGGATATTATGAGATCATATGAGGCTAGAAAAGAGATGATGAGAAATTGAGCTATGATATAGAGTAACCACGTGTTCTTAAGGTGTAAGCTATTGAATAAGCCAGACACATACAAAGGGTACAGATTGAATGAAGAATTTAGAAGGATCATGTGCAAATGAAGTGTAAATCTAATTTCAGTTAGACAAATATGAATTATGAAATAAGAATGAGCATAAGATGTGGATTTAGAAAATATACCTAGGATTGTCTTTGACCATGCATTATACATTACATATATACATGTGTGAAAACTGAATGTTTTAGTGATTGTGCAATTAATAATGTGTGTGCAATATGTGTTTTGTATAATGATGATACAAGATAGAAAGTTCACATCCAGATGTTTCCGGATCATGAAAGCTAATGCTAATCTGGAGCATAATGTGAGTAGACCGAGATGGTTTTACTTTATTTGTTTGTTATGTTTATGTTATGAATTGACTGATTATGCAATGTGAAGGTATTGGTTCTAGACAATATATGTCCGAGGAGTTTGATAAATGTGAGAATATTGAAGTGCTCCTTGTATGTGAATCGGATTGAAATAAGTGTACAAAATTTGATTGTTACATGCCGGACCTAAGTCTGATGATAACTGTGTACCGAATGTGCATTTACATATAAATGAAAATGTGATTCTCAACTTAAATGTTGAATGCCAAACTAAGGTTCGATGATATGTGAATGTGATTGAATAAGAATATGCAACTGTGACTGATGCATTTCATTAAATGAATACATGAAAGATAAAGGCAGTTGTGACTGGAGTAGCCACTGAAAAAGAGCTTAAAGCTCAGAATGTGAAAAAGAGCCTATAGAAAGTGATTAAAAGCCAGACACTCACTATGTAAAATGAGTCCGGTATCTCCAACAGATACGGGACAGTTTTTATTGAGCCCGGTTTCCACAATGGATGCGGGACAGTTATAGGCACTCGGTCACAACAGTACCAACTTAAAAGTGAGTCTTATAATCATTGCATATGCATGTAATGTGTATGATTAAATAGCTTGAATGACTTCTGAGTGTAAAATATGTCTGAAATGAATGATGTGGTTGAGTGAGCCATCAATGATGGTCACTCACTGAGTTCGTAAAACTCACCCAAAAATTGCAATTATTTTTTAGGCTCAAAAGAGTTACCCCGTTGGACAAACGGGAGTAGACCTACTGCATTCAAGTAGGAGATAGAGGTCGGGATCATATTGGGCCTGCATTTGTCTTTTCTTGTTTTTGTATCAAATTAAGTCTTCCGCAATTATTGTAACTTGTGTATTCGATTATTGATGTTTTGTAATAACTTTCCAAATTGGAAATGTTTATAAATGATTTTGCAATGTAGTTAAATTATGACTACAAGTACTTTGTATTTGAAATGGGCGGGCCCAAACGGCTATTGAAGTTCTGATGATTGTATTGCTGCGATTGAAAGAATTTATGAATAAAGTAGGTCCGATTTGATTATTGATTTCTGCATATGTGTGCATTGTTGTTTTTAAAAAAATTTATAATGAGATTTTACTGATTGAATGTGTTAGCATGCCACCCTCGCAGGGCAAGTTCTTAGACATCACTGAGGATGTCGGGTATATGTCTTGCGAGAGTGGGGTGCTACAATTTGGTATCAAAGCCCAGAATTAGTATCTTACATGGGCGTTTTTCAAAATATAAGTCAAGTTACATGCATTTTATACATGTCATAGTAGACAGTAGCAACTGATCCCTAGTCTGAGTTGCATGAGTATGAGTCACACGCATGAGCATGTGTTAAGAGCTTGAGTTGATAGAATTAGTAAGAAAGGTGATGCTTTTTTCAGAATGTGAGAAAATAAAAGTTCGTGGATAATTAGAAATGGGAAATAGTATATGGATTGATATGATAGATAATGATTCAACGTAATTGTATTAGAGGATGTATTATTGAATATGACACCAATATTGTACTGTGGTGATATATTCCCGAATGTGATAAAGAGGTGAATGTATTGTCATGGATTGTTTGAAGAAAATAGGGATATATGTAGAAATGATGGGATTAAAGTGTATAAGTAAAATGTAATGAAAACAGAAATTGTTATGATCTTAAGAAGATGAAATTGGAACGGACGTGGTTGTTTGGTTATTGCGATAAAAGTTTATGACTTAGTGTAAGAATATGTTAGTGGGATTGAAATTGAAATTTCAGGATGATTATGCTTCTATGATTCTGAATTAATTGTGAACATACGTAGGTATGACGAAATAATGGAAATTGGAAGGTGAGACGATGATAACGGTAGATTAAAAAGTTGTCAAGGTTAAGTTGATTTGCTTGTGTGAGTTCACATATGATAATGGGATCACCATGAAAAGTAAAAATATTAAGCATATGTGTATTATACATGTGTGGAGATGATATAAGGAAAAATCTATGACATTGAATAATTGCTAGTT
Organism: Erythroxylum rufum; assembly: GCA_027478365.1. Taxonomy (NCBI): domain Eukaryota; kingdom Viridiplantae; phylum Streptophyta; class Magnoliopsida; order Malpighiales; family Erythroxylaceae; genus Erythroxylum; species Erythroxylum rufum. The sequence goes on along the minus strand of JANIHZ010069240.1, from coordinate 3,724 downwards.
ATAGTTCCTATAGTTCAAAGTCTAAGATAAGTTAGAGTAAGACATGAAAGTGCTTATAGTGATCAATTGGGAATGAATTGAGATTGTTAATGATGAATTTGAGGAAAAAGAAGAAGGACATGATCATGGCATAATCCCTACGATCGAGGACAGGTGCAAAAGGGGAACTATTGTCTAAAATCAAATGATATCAAGGTATCGTTAGCATAAACTACTAATTGGTGAATTGTCCTAAATACGTCTCTAGATAAGATGTAATGATTTTGATGGTATATACCAAGGTATTAGAGTAAATAATTTGCTTAATGCTTCACTGAGCCTTATTAAAAAGGATGTTCTGATCACATAAGTTATGGCATAAATTGATCTTATTGAGATATTATGAATAGTTGAAATTGATCTTTTTGAGGTATTAAAAATGGTTGATAAGCAATGATGAAAATAGTTGATTGATAAGGATTACATGAACAGTATTGATGATAGGAGAAAGAAATCTTCTTTCAAAAAAGAATTTCATCGAATTAGGTTAAGCAGAGCAGATAGTTTATTTTTAAGAATGATCAATGAAAGAACAAATCAGAAATGAATATACAAGGAATCAAAAGTGAATATTGGGGTCAGATAGATATGAGCCTCAGTTGTGAGAAAAATGAATACATTATTGAGAGTGCATGGGTCGTATCCAATATAAAGTATCCACATATTTTATTGGATACTTGAATTAGAGATAATACTATTACTATTGCTAAAGGAATTGAGGTCCATACTATATTCCATGCAAATATGTACAGGAGATACAAATTGGATTGGATAAATGTGTTACCAACACAGGAAATTAAGAGTTGTAAATAAATTGAAATGTGTGGAGAAACGACTATGAATGAATAGACATTACAATAAGTCAATATGAAATCAAAGCAAAGAAAATGAATTGAGAAAATCATTCAGGGAAAGAAGTCAATTGAGAAACCAATAATAACATAAGATAGTATTACCTCATTGAGGAATTAGTTACTTAAAGAATTACGAGAACAAATCGTGGGCACAAGGAGTTTTGGGTTATATTTGTTGGAGTTAACAAATCCCGAAAATATTATGATATTAAAGATTAAGATGATCCAAGCAAGGTTGGATCAATCACTCGCTATGATCATAGATCATATATTGAATGTATTCGAATGTTCAAAAAGAGTGAATCTTCGCTTGATTAAATAAAATGTTGGGTCGTTTAGTATTTGAACATGGTATATTGGGAGACCCAAAGAAAATAAAGGTTATGATGGAGAGAGAAACTCCAAGATATATATATAAGAGATTCAAAATTTTCTAGAATTAGCTAGAAATTGGACACTACTAGAATTTGCTAAGGGGAATTTACCGATTTTAGCACTTCTGATAAAAATGTTTGAGGAAAAACGTGTAAATCATATGACTGATGAATGTTTAAAGAATTTTGAGGATCTATAACACCGATGTTAATCATATCTTTTGTATTTGGAGATAATGTAGTATATAATGATGTTTCGCTCCAGAGATTAGGACGAAATCTAATACAACATAATAAAGTGATTTCATATGCATGGAGACAATTAAAGTCTCATGAGTTGATTATTTGATATATAAATTGAAACTTGCTACAATGGTGATTGCTTGAAAGTTTGGAGATATAATATATACATAAAAATTTCAGAATTTGTAGAGATCGTTAAAGTTTGAGGTAATTATTGACTTTGGAAGAATTAAAAATGAGACTGAGACAATGGATAGAGTTACTGGAAGATTTTGATGTACTAATGGGTATTTCCTGGTAAAGCTAGTGTTGTATCTGATGTATTAAACAGAAAATTCAATAATGGTGTAGCATAAATTCAGGTATTGAGGTTACAAAACCTAGTGCAATAAAGAGCATAAAATGTCGAGTTGAATGTGGGGAAAAATGAAGTATTATTAGTTACATTAACGTTTAAGATCAATTTCATGTGAAAAGATTAGCAAAGCCCAAATTGGCGATCCAGAAGTTGTAAATTTTATTGAGGAATTGAAAATGAATATGAAATTTGAGTCCGAATAGAAAAATGTTACTGTGTGATTCAAAAAGAAGGATATGTACCCAATACAAAATGATGGAGCAAAGAGATTATTATAGAAAGCACAAGTAACAACCTAAGCTAGACATCCTAATAGGAATACCCCGAAATAGTATTTAACAACTAAGGATATAGAAACAAGTGACTAGTAAATGTTTGAATTACCAACAGTCCTAACATTTGGAGATAAGCTTAAAGCTTATATTTTGGAGTTCATAGGAACATGAGATCAATGTATAGTTCTATGTGATATCTTTAGAATATTGTATGATGCGTAAAATGACAAAAAGAGTCATTCTCCCTTACATTGAAATACAGAGGGCTTAAAAATGGATATGTTTAGGAAATATCGCTATAATCCGATATATGTGTTATTGATACCGGAAGTGGAATTGAAAGTGATCTAAAATATATTGAGGAAATAGTTATTATAGTGTGATATCTGAATATGTAATTGGAAGATCGCGTGATTCCATTGACCATAGTCAAATGGAAAAAAAATTTTGAGAGATGAAGTTAAATGGGAAATAGAGGAGCATAAGAGGAAATATAACCCTACTTGTTGATCAAATACATAAGAATTTCGAGGATGAAATGTTGGATCCCGCTTGTTTCTAGAACCCAACTCTTTCTTTGATACCACACATATTGGACCCTGTTTTCAGAGCCCAACTTCAGATCATGAAACGTGAGATTAATCCAATGGAATTTCCTCACAATTTGTTTAATGGCATTCCCATACAAATCGATCACCATAATCAAACTCATTTCTCCTAATTCAGAAAATTTTTTGGGAAACTTTAAAAAATAATTTCAATTTGACTTCTTAAAAAATTGAAGCTCTATGTCTCTAGTTTGTTTTGAAGAAATAACCATCTTAATCGGAGCTCTATAGATCAAGATATGCTTAAAAAGCCAAAGTGTGTTCATACCTCGATCATGCTCTCCCAACCGACCCCTCACTTTCCCTACATCAAAACTTTTCAAATCAACTCCAAAAGATACTAATTTTTATGAAGAGATAGAAACATGTGTTATAAATCCATTGGTTTAAGAATCACTTCATTTGGAGGTCGAATGAGGAAGTTATGCCCAAAAGAATCAAACATGTTTATACCCTCAATCATATTGTACCTGTCTTGGAGCAATTGCCATAGCTTTTTCTACAGATGTCTGATTAAGTTCATTCTTAGAGGGTTTGAAAGAAGACTTTAGATCTACAATTTCAGGAAGACCAAAAAGTGAGATTTCTCCATTTAAGAGGTAAAAAAACGCGATTTATTGAAGCTGTCCTGTGAATGTCCGTTTAACGGACATTGTTGGGCTTAGAGCCCTTTTTCACCCGAGAAAGTCCATTTAACGGACATAAAGTCTGTTTAACAAACATGGGCGATGCTGGGGGTCATTTTTGACCCAAGAAAGTCTATTTAATGGACCTAAAGTCTGTCTAACGGACATAAGGTTTCCTCACCCTCCAAAACCTCTCTAATGCTTCCTATATCCAATCTAACATCATATTCACTCATAATCTTCCCTAATTCAACTCTTCTAGTGCAAAATCACTTCATATCAATTCAAACACCAAATTTATCTCATAAAACTCTCAATTCTCAACCCATTTGGTTCATCAAAACCAC
>JANIHZ010067127.1:0-18119 GCA_027478365.1 Erythroxylum rufum | reverse complement strand
TGAAAACTTTCGACTTTGTTTTAATTTTCTAAACTTAAATCACGTCTTCTTCTTTCTTTTCTTGTTCACTTTTTAACGCAAGAAAACAAAACCCCCCCAATCTGGTCTTATATCTTGCATTCAACTTCTAGTTTCTCCTTTAACATTCACGCATACTTTGCTTGAAAGTAAAAAATCTTCCTTGTGTTTTGATCTCTGTGGGACGGTACCCTTACTTCGCTATACTACAAATCAATTTAAGTAGGGGATTAAATTTGTAGGCTAACTACAACCTATTACTAACCCTTCCCGCTATCTCTCCTTTCTGTTTTTGAAACTTCCTTCACTAAAACCATCTTCTTTAGACTCTACCCCCACCCCTAACATATATCATATCCACAAGAAAAGCTGCAAGCAGGTGGTGGGGGACCATCATGCTTCGAGCCTTATTTTCAAACCACCCAAGGAGATTAAAGGTAAACTTATTGTATGCCCTGAGCTGGAAGTCTTAGAAGAAGTTACTCGCAGCTACAAATCCACCCTTATCATATTCGTTTTTAACCAAAGACTACCCTTTCTAGTCCTTCAAAAATGGGCATATAGACTCTGGAAAAAGAAAGGAATAGTTGATGTGCTACTTTTAGAGGACAACCTTATTCTACTCACTTTCTTTTCAAACTCTGAAGATCATAAAATAATTCAGGAAAGACCCCCGCATATTGGAAATAAACCCTTATTTTTGCAAGCTTAGCAACCGAGTTTGATATGGAAACTATCAAAATCTAGAGTATTCCACTCTAGATCAACTTTCATAACGTACCTTTTAAGTATTGGACTACTCAGGGGCTAAGTGCCTTAGCAAGTTTTATTAGGAAGTCCATGTGTATTAATGAGAACAGTGTCAAGAAAAAGAGGATAGGCTATGCACGCATTTGTGTTAGTGTTGATATGTCCAAGGAGTTTCCAAATGAAATCCCTATAATGATACTAAGAGAGGGGCATACACTTTGGGAAGATGGCATTGCTATCTCTTACTGTTAGAAACCACCTTCTAAATTCTAAGGAAAGGTGTGGAAAGTAATGGGGAGAACCTTTAAAACATGTAGTTATCAAGAACTAATGCGTACTAAGACAAATGAAGTGGAAGAGCATGACACTAAGTCTATGGAAGATCATAACACTGACTCTCTAGAGGATACTTAGAATAATAATCAAAATGTTGACTCTTTGAAGAACTCCACAGTGCATACTGAATAGAAATGAACCCTGTATGCATCACCAATCAACATGATTCTCTAGTGAACCATAACCATACTGATAAGTTTCTCAATCCCCTTGGTACTCTAAATGATTCACTCCCTATTGGTGTTGACAAATAAGATGCAACTCTAACTGCTGAAGCTACTCCTGTGCCAATTTGTCAAACTAGTAATGGAATAACAAAAAATACTTTAGAATCCAATGAGTAATTCTGAACTATAGAGAGGAGAAGATCTCAAAGGAGTAAGGGTAAAGGCTCTAAAAGTAAGCTATATTAATATGTCAATTTTAGTATAGAATGTCAGAAGTTTAAATTTCCCTATAAAGTAAGATGCTTTAAGGGATTTATTATAAGGGAAAAACCATTTATAGTAGGATTACTTAAAGCAAAAATAAAATAAGAGAATATTGGCAAATTAAATATTTTGGGAACTTAATGGACATTGCTTACCAATTCCTCTAATCATGCTTATGGGATAATTATAATCTGTTATAAGGTAGATGATATTCGGGTGGACATAATAAACTCAATTATTTAAGCTATGCAACTCAGCAACTTCTTCCTGCAAAAGAAGATCGACATTATCATTTCTTTTATATATGCCAGCAACTTTTGATTTTAGAGGAAAGATTTATGGAATAACCTTAAAAGCCTTAGCAGGAAAGTTGATAAGCCTTGGCTAACTTGCAGAGATTTCAACTTGATACTATACAAAGCAGAGGTTTAAGGCAACTGTAACCTAAGGAACTTTTCTGATGACTTCAAAGAACGTGTGGACAATCTAGGGGTTACAGACTTGAAACATATTGTACACACGTTTACCTAGTCCAATAAACAGTGCTCCAGTTGGTTTATCAAGAAGATATTAGATAGGGTTCTAGTTAATGCTAGTTGGTTAGTTTAGTTTCACAATAGTATTGCAAATTTCAAAGGCCCTCTCTTCTCTAATCATATAACAATTAAGGTGGACAAGTTATTTCATAAATCTTCTAGGAAATTTCCCTTTATATTTAACAATTACTTGGTCAATGAAATTAGGTTCAATGATGCTTGTAGAATAGGAGTTGATTGTTTCTTTAGGGTAACAAGTAGTTCATCTATGTTTAGAAACTTAAGGAAACCAAAAGGGAACTCAAGGTTCTTAATTCTTTGAAGGGCTCTAGTATTGGTAAGGTTCTAAATACAGTCAGGAATGAACTTACAAATATCTAAAAGATAATTGATCTCTCATCACATGATCCCCATCTTTTATCCAAATAAAAACAAGATCTTTTAAATTATATGCATACTGTTAGCAACCGTTCCTCTTACTCCAGCAAAGAGCAAGAGTGAATTGGCTCAAGGAGGGTGACAAGTGAATAAAATTCTTCTTCAATTATATGCATACTGTTAGCAATGATTCCTCCTTACTCCAGCAAAGAGCAACAGTGAATTGGTTCAAGGAGGTTGACAAGTGCAAAAAATTCTTCTTCAACACCATTCTTTATTTTAGAATTTAGAAAAATATATTAATGATAAAGGAGGTTTAGTGTTACAAAATGTAGAGAGTTATCTCTCCTAATGCAACTGCCTAAACGAAAATGTTTCAACAAAAGGAACGGAACGATAAAGTATAGATCATTTGAAGATCTCTAACTAAGCGGTAAAGTTTTCATACAATGGGTAAAAATCTCAGCATCCAATCGTCTTTTTTTTGGTTAAACCAGAAGGAATATATAAATAATAAGAAAATATGTACATCTTGAGATTGTACAAACTTCAATCTCTTGTCCAAATCAAACAGACTAACAAAAATAATAAGACCCCTACTAAAATCCTGCAATCTAAACAACACAAGAACTAGCCAGTCCATAACTTCAATATCAATTGCATAACAGAGCCTTCATTCAAGAATCTACGCCATACCCAACCTTAGATAGCAATTAATACATTCCAAACTCCTAAAGGACCATTACCTCATCATCCAATCTTCGCAACCATATATTTTGCCTAAATGGGTAAAAATATTCAACACTATTCGTGCTAGGGAAAAACAAAACAAAATATGTTTAATCACCAACAATGAGGGATTAGAGCTGCAAAATCACAATGACATCTAAAATGAGGCTGTGAGGTATTTCAATACACTACTTGGTAGTCCCAGTTTAGCTTTTGGTTCCTACTCTGAGCTTAATGGTCTCATCTCGAAGAAAATTTCCCCTGTGGATTTTTCTCTATTAACTAAGCCTGTAGATGATAAGGAGATTTAAGATGTTATCTTTGGTATGAATGGTGTGAAATCCCTTGGACCCAACAAGTTAAAGGTTTATTTTACCACAAATCTTGGAATATCATAGGCCAATTTGTTAAAAAAACAGTGTATGAATTCTTCTCTAATGGAGTCCTACTTAAAGAAATCAAAAAAACTTTTGTATGTTTGATACCAAAAGGATCCAACCCCTCCTGCTTCAGTGATTTTAAACCTATTGCTTGCACCAATTGCCACTACAAAATTATATCCAAGATCCTTGCATCTAGATTGAAAGAAGGCTACAACTCCACTCATTAGCGATAATCAAAGTGCTTCATATGTAACAGGTAGATTGGGGACAATGTCTTAATTATGCAAGAGTTGTTAAAAGGTTATTCAATATCCAATTATACTCTAAATTGCATTACCAAAGTTGATTTTCATAAGGCCTTTGATAGTGTTAGTTGGAAATTTCTATGGAAAATGTTGGAGGCTTATGGATTTACTAGAGTTTTCATCAAATGGCTAAAAGCATGCATGTCCACTACCAATTATTTTATGCTAATAAATAATAGTCTCACAAAGTACCTCTATACTCTTCTTTTTCAAAAAAAAAACTTTGTATTGTTGTTTGAATCCTTTTACAATAAGATGCAATTTGTAATGGTCTATTTTGCCATTAGTTATGTGTTTGATCCAAAACACCCATGTGCTACTCATCAAATTTCATCTTTAAGATGAAGGAGCAATGTCTAAGTTCGATTGGCATGTAAAGATATAATTTCATTAGACGAGTTTTCTCTACTCTAGAAATATTTTAATTTAGCTAAATGTTCAGTTTCTAGGTAGTTTGGGCATTTATAGAGCTATGAAGAATTGACATGTCATTTATACATAGTGGTAAGACAAAGTTGTCTGTTATATGAATGATTAATATAAGAGGGATCATTAGAATGAATATGAGTAAATGGTGCAGTACTAGTGGAAACAGTTTAAGGATAACTATTGAGTTCATTAACTAAAACTAATCATTTGATTTGAGGATTGAAATGATGAGAGGTAGATTCCTAGTGACAATAGGATTTAGAAATGAGGGAGAAGGGTTAAGTTGTAACAGGATTTGAAGCAGATGAACGATAAGGAAACTAAATTGGACTTAGACTTATTGGTGGAGGATTAAGAACAAAATTAGATGAAGAGATTTTGGACTTACCTAAAGGTACTTCACATGATGGCAATATAGAAGGTGAGCTATTTTTAATCAATAGCCACAGTATAAATGGGTCATGATGGAGAAGAGGAGCTTTTGACGCGGTATTCTATATGGAAAATCATTATCCATAAATTTGAACATTCTTATAAATAAAAATTCAGCTTGAAGAGAAATCAAGACAAAGAAAAATTTCATAATTAGAAGACTTGCTTATATATACACAGGTATGGGAGTGAAAGGCAAATTTGTAGTGATTAATGGGACAAAGAAAAGGATAATAGCATAACCAAAAGGATGTATAGAAGTATAATGTAGAATAATTTTACATAGAAGATGAAAAAAGGATTTGTTATGAATAATTTTTGTTAGTAGCACATTAATACATGAGATAACCATGGAAAAGAAAAAATTCTAAAATTTTTAAGGAACATTAGATTGAGAAAGAAAAGATCAGTATCAATAACATGAAAAATTTTCCTTTCAGTGGTGTCATTTGGCTCATATGTATATAAGTAAGCAACGCAATGTATGATCCCGAAAATGAAGAAGTATTTATGAAAATTTTGATATTGCTTAACCCAATTTGAATGAAATGCCTTAATTTTGGAATTTAATTGGTAGAAAATAAATTGTTAAAAAGACCAAAATGTGAAATAGACATCATTTTTATTTTTAAGAAATAAATCCGTGTGAACTTTATAAAAGAATATCTATGAACTCAAGTAGACATAATAGGAGCAGATCCTTATACATCAAAATGGACAATGTCAAATGGAGCCTTACTTGTTTGTTCAACATGGTTTTCCTTGGAAGTAAAAGAAACATGATTTTCGTTAGTGGCAAAACATGCAAATTATTATTTTTGATAATCTAACTTTCTTTCATAAATTGAGGATTTCCTAGTTTTGGATGCCAATCATGAAGAATATAACTTTTCCAACAATGGCATACTTGATTGGCTTGGATCTTAAAGAATAGATTCCATTTTCACTCTTGCTAGCTATGAACTCCTTCTTAGTAAGTCAGTCCTTTACAACAAAAAAGAGTTTAACAAAATTTTAAAAAAAAGAAAGAATTTTTAGAGGTAATTCTCTTTCTAGTAATTCTTTCTAACTCTTTTCTCTCTGCCTTCACTCTACCCTAATTAACATTTTTCCCTCATTCTTTTCCACTTTTGGAATTTATTTTTCCTACTTTCCGCTTCTTTTTCCTTCTGGTTAGTTGCTGGTTGTCCTGTGGGAGAGACTTCTACCTCACATGTCAATGTTTCTCAAGCCACAATTAGTGGAAACGAACATGGGTGAACCTTCCCTTTCAAATGAGGGCTTCCCTTTTCTCTCCTAAGAATGTTTGCTACTTATACTAGAGATAAGATGATTGGTAATGGGGTGGCTATTGAGATGCCCCCTATAGAATGTTAACCTAGTGATGCTTGGAGGAATAAGGTCCAAATCCAACACCATAAAGGTTTGCTTAAGCATTACCATAATGTGGTGAAAGATGGTGTAGTGTCCCCTTTGATTGACCTCTTAAAGATCGGAGCTCAAAGGTGGTACCCAACCTTGGTTAGATTTTTTTAGATGAAAAGGGATGCTTTCTTTATTGCTAATATGTGGGTTAATGCCAAATGGGGAAAAGGGTTAGAAAAGGTATTGCTTAGAGCAGATGGCTTCATTCTCTTCAAATTTGTAGATGAAACTAATCTAGTAGAAATAGTAGAGCAAAGAATGTGGTACATTCTGGATTAGCCCCTCTTTATACAATAATGGAAGTTTAGGATAGAGCTTGATTGGAGTACGATTGAAGTGTTGCCAATGTCTGTGAATTTTCATAATTTGTCGATAGAGTTGTGGACCGATAAAGGGTTGAGTTTCATACCAAGTTCATTATGGAAACCTATTTCTATGGACATGCAAACTGTTACTATGCTGAGGATAAGATATACTAAGCTTTGAAATTCTGAAATATGCACCTTTAGTAAACTTTATATCTATTCTCCAATCAGGAGAGACTAGGAAGCTAGTAAAGGCAGATATACAACTTACATATCCTTGGAAGCTTAGTAATTTAACCAAGAAATGGATCCCTATTGGCAAAATGTTCAAAACTGGATGGAGTAATGAATTAATGGAGGCTAAACTAGGTAGTAAGTCTAGAGAACAAGATGTTGCATCTGTTGAAGTAATGGTTAACTGTGAAATCCCACATCGGTTGGAGAGGAGAACGAAGTATGCCTTATAAGGGTATGGATACCTCTTCCCCTCAGACGCGTTTTTCTAAGGATGGGAAGAGCAAAACTGTGAGGGGTTTAGCCCTAGGGCAACCCAAAGCGGACAATATCTGTGGACGGGTGATCTGGGCTGTTACAAATGGTATCAAAGCTAGTACCTGAACTATTGTACCAGCTAGGCTGGGCCTTAAGGGGGTGGAGAGTGTGAGATCCCACATCGATTGGAGAGGAGAACGAAGTATGCCTTATAAGGGTATGGATAACTCTCCCCCTTAGACGTATTTTTCCAAAGGTGGAAAGAGCAAAACCGTGAGAGGTTTGGGCCTAGGGGCAACCCAAAGCAGACAGTATCAATGGGCAGGTGATCTGGGCTGTTACATTAATTATACTCTACCTAGCTCACATTGATTGTTCCCACCTGTTTCTATGGAGTAGAATTTAGTTGAGCATGCTTTAGTTGGGAATGTGATTGAGCTAGGATCTTAGTCTAAGGACAATCCTTCAGCAGATACTACAAGTCTAGTGGCCGATTCAGGTTATAATGCTATGCAAATACAACTAAATGCCCTTAGGGAACATATTAGAGAAGATCATCGAGAGGAAGTCCCAAAAGGTGATAAAGTAGTCAACTGTCTAATTGAAATTGTTCGTACTATTTCTGAACATGAACAATTCACAGTACAATCCAAAAATGCTCAAAGGAGATCTACTAGGAAGAAGGATAAGCAATAGTTAATAGGGGATTCCCCCATTTATGTCCATACTAGTTTAGAACATTAGAGGGTTGAATGACCCTCCTAAAAAATTTGGGGTAAAGGAGGTTATGAGAGAGAAGAAACCTATTTTAATGGGTCTTCTTGAAACCAAAAAAAAAGATCCTCTTACACTACTTGATAGATAATTTTTGGGTGGTAATTGTGAGCTTTTTAAAAATCACATAACATAATACAATGGTAGAATCATATATCTCTTTAATACTGATCTTATTGGAGAGACTGTTATTGATAAATCTAAGAAAATTTCCCTTTAAGCATACAAGTATCATCTTTGAGCTTTCCCTCACGTATGCTTCAAACTTTAGCTTTTAAAGGGACATCTTATGGAGAGATCTGCAACATATTTAACTTAGAATACAAAATCCATGGCTTGTGGTGGGAGATTTTACTACTCACTCAATTCGACAAAAGTTGAGAGAGGCAAGAGATTTCATCTTTAACTTACTAAGGATCTCTTTATATTTTTAATGTAGATGGATCTAGTTGATCTCGACTCTACTGGTAGGCTACTTACTTGGACTAATAATCAACAAGGCAGTCTACTTATGAGGAAGAAGCTTGACAAAATGTGAACTCTATTTGGTTAAGCCAATTCCAAACTCATTTGTACATTTCCAAGAAAATTTGATGTCATACCACTCATACATGCTTATCTAATACTCATTGAACTCAAAACTATGAGATCTCCTTTAAGATTTTTCAATGCGATTACTAGTATGGAAGGCTCCAAAGATTTAGTCAATACTTGTTAGGATATTGTAATTATATTATTTAAATCATATCAGTTTATATAAAAACTAAATAAGGTGAAAGCTGCTATTAAGCAGTTTATGCTAGGCAGACATCTCAACTTGCATACTCTGAAGGAGAAACTTATCCTTTCTTAGCAAACCTATTATGCTACTCCTTATAACCTTGAATATAAACAAAAAAAAGTGCTATAGCTACAGGCATATCAAAAAGCTCTCAAATTCCATAAGTAAGTTCTCAAATAGAAAGCTCCGCTAAACTGGATGAAGAAAGGTGATGCTAATACTAAATTTTTTCATTCATCCTTACTTGCTCGTCGGAATGTGAATAAAATTCCTATATTTCTTAATAGTAAGGTAGGGAACAGACTTATCAAAATAGTCTACTGGAGTTAGCTAGGCATTATTTTATTAAACTTATGGGAACTTTTGACTCTAACTTATCAAGCTCTAATACATGTAGACTATTTGAATGCAATCTTGATCAGGAAATGACGGATGCTCTCATCTTTCATGTTTCTTCTCAAGATATTAAACGATTTTTACTTAGCTTATATCCTTCTAAATCTCCTGGTCCTAACGATTTTACTACTTTTTTTCAACACATGTGGGATATCACTAGTGAGTTACTTATAGAGACAATATAGGAATTCTTTGAATCTACTAAGTTTCCTCCAGACGTCAACTATACTTTTCTCTGTTTGGTCTCCTAAAAGCATTGGCCTTGCATTATGAGTGATTTTAGGACTATCTCTTATAGTAATACCATCTGTAAGGTGATATCGAAGCTTCAAGCTGAAAGACTCTAGAAGGCCCTATCAGTCATTATTAATACAACCAAAGGTGCCTTCATGCTTGACCATAATATTGGTGATCATATACTGTTAGTACAAGATAGATTTCTTCAAATCTTTTGATACTATTAGATGGGAATTCATACAATTATTCCATGAAGCTATTTAAATTCCTCCTAAACTTATGCAATGGATCATGGCTTTTATTAAAACTTAATTTTTTAGTGTACTTGTCAATGGTATTCCTTCTAAACCTTTCAAACTAGCTAAAGGAATTCAACAAAGAGATCCCCTATCTCCATACTTGTTCACTCTTGTTATGCAAGGCTTTTCCAGACTTATAAACAAGCTCATTGCACCAAATGGTGGCTTCAAATATGATCACAATTATAAGGAAATCAATCTTACTCATCTCATATATGCTGATGACTTGCTACTTCTGCATGAAGTCCTTGTTGTTTCTATCAATATTATGATGCATGCTCTTAGCTTATTTGCTCACTGGTCTGGCCTCAAGAATAATCTAGACCAAAGCAACCCCTACCTCTCTGTAGATGTGAGGAATCGGGATGCAATAAGAAGACTCACTGGTTTTGACACTATCACATATACCTTCTGCTATCTGGGAGTTCCTATCACAGCTTCTAAACTCAAATACCATAATTACTTACCTATCGTTAAAAGAATGAAATCTGGAATCATGGAATGGAAAAATATGATCTTATCTTATTCTGTAAGATTAACTCTTATTATTTTGGTTCTAAGTAGTCTACATATTCATTGGACTGCACATACAACTTTAGCTAGAAAAGATATTATAGAGCTTGACAGAATCATGACGAACTTCTTATGGTCAGGTACAATCGAAAACTTAAAGAATGCTAAAATTAAATATAGTGATATAACTGTCTCTAAAAAGATGGGAGGGTTTGGGATGATCTCAATATCAATCATGTAAAAAGTTTTGATGTGTAAGAGGCTATGGAGATTATACACTAACCACAAAACATTATGGATCAAATGGATCCATGAATATTACTTAAAGCATACCAATTTTTGGCAAGTGGACCATTCTAAGGTTGGTTCTTCGATTTTCAAGCAGTTGATGGAACTGAGAGGGCTCATCTATCCTTGCATTAAGCATAGAATTGGTAATAGGGATAAAACTTGGATTTGGTTTGACAATTGGCTTGACATAAGCCCTCTTATTTATGCCCCTGAACTTCAACAATTAAGGAATAAACTACCTCTGCATTCTAAAGTTTCTTCTCCACTTGTGAATGGTTAATGGCATGGTACTTTTAGGGGATTCCAAAACCTATTGACTTACCTTCCTCAACTTAATGATGACGTGAATGAAGATTTTATCACCTAGAAATTAAACCCATACGGTATGTTCTCTAATCACTCTTGTTATCAGTTGTTTACTAATCGAACTACTGATGTCCTTTGGTTCAACCTCTTGTGGAGTAATACTGTTAGCTTTAATAGACTTCAAACCAATAGTCAATGGTATGTAAGTGACGATGCTATATGTTCATTTTGTAATAATGCAGTAGAGGATGGAGATCACCTTTTCTTTCAATGTTAGTATACAAAAGCCATATGGAGTAATTTTTTTCATTTTTTACTTATTAACAATTGTAGCTACTCCTGGGAGCAAACACTGAATTGGGTCATTTACAATTCGAAGCAAAGGAAAAATTAATGCTACTCTCTTCAAAAAAGCTTTCACAATCACCATATACACCATATGGAAGGAAAGGAATAGCATAAGAAGGAAGAGAAATACCAGACTGCAGATAGAATTGTTAACCTCATTAGAGCTTGCATCTATGCTAAAAGTGCGCATCATTCCCTTTCTATGAACATGAAATGAACTTGGTGCTTATAATTCATCTTATCAACTATAACAAGACAAATGTTTTTATTTTCTATTACATATTTCCATATGCTTGTACATTGTAAGTAACTCTCTATATGAGAGTAGGTGGATAGACTAGAACTCATTGTAATGTTGTTTTAGTTTTATCTATAGATAAATCATAATTCATTTTTCAAAATAGATTTTTTATAGGTAAATTTTTAGATGAACAAAAGATTTAAAAAATGCTAGGACTATGCAAAAATATTTTTTTTAACTAGTGCATCAATACTAGAAGGAAGAAAAGAGGTATAAGAATGTGAAATTATCAACCCTTAGCCATTACCTATATAACTATAGTATTCTTGAGCAATTATGAGATTGGACACATCAAGTGTAAAATTACAATTAGTTTTAGCATTACAAAAACATGGAAAAGGTAGTTAATAGATTTGGGGAAGCAACAACTCAACTACTATGAATTTGGTAAAGAGCCCCATAATGAATCTCAATTGCTTTCGGCATTTTAACTTAAGATGTTATATATCTGCGTCAGCACTTATCAATAGTATGATTTTCAAGCTATAAATTTAGCAGTGTCCTTTATAGTGACAGGATCAAAATGATGATAAAAGTTAATTAGGTTGTCACGATATGCTAAATAAAGTGAATGAATTAATAGGAGTAGCTGGATTTTGCTTTAATGAGACACTGAGAGATGGTGCTTTATAAGAGCTATTGTTGAGAACTTCATGTTCAATAAGGCGTCCAAATAGCTCATGGAAAGGAATAGGCTTAGGGGAAAGATTGAGAGTGGTGATGATACTATGATATTCACTACTAATATTATAGTAGATAATATCATTAAATTTGGTTATTGTTAATGTCATACTGGCAAGAATCAACTAATCAGATAAAGATTTGGCCTTATGAAGATATTATAATAAAGATAGATCATTATTTTTTAATTTTATAATTCGATGTTTAACTGAAGCTAGCAATTTTGAGAAACAACTCAAAAACTGTTGGCAAGTGCATAACAAACAATAAAGGAAGAATCTTGATCAATAATATATGGAAAGATTTCTTCTATGAGGGAGGATAAAAGCTAAGAAAGGAGCATTTGATCTTTATGAAACTATTCATCATAATTAATATATGGAATTTGTCGAGAAGGATTGGTTAAAGAGGCAATGGTTTTAGATGGTGCTTGTGAAGTTCCATTAATGAAGTCATTAAGTAATGGAGAGAATTGAGTTTTTTAAGCCATTTAATTTTTGGTATTGAGTTTTACAGAAAATTATGATGAATATTGTTAGGAATTGAATTAGATTTCCTTGCCATGGCTATTAAATTTTCAGTTGGTATTTGAGAAATAATGCTTATAGCTCTAATACCATATGTTTGCAAAGGCCAAAATTTTATGTTATTATTATAGAATATATACTGATACACAATATATAAAGATAAAAATAAAAAATGGAAAAGATAAAATCTAACTAAAAGGAAAAGTGTTGAGATTTATCACTAACGAGGAGCATCTATAATTCGAATGTAACTTCTTTCTAGTCACTTGGACCTGATATATATACTAGATTAGGTTATTAAAACAATGAGATCCCTAAACACAAGATAAAGTCATTCTAAAAGCAACTTTCACTTACTCTATTTATGCCATCTGGAGGGCAAGAAATTTCAAGCTACACAAAAAGGTTGTGTTCCGTAAACACATCCTAGTTGACATATTCAATTGGATTAGGGAAGTCCTCTTAGCTCATGGTGTTCATCAAAATACAAGTACTAGAATTACAAATTTATGGAATCTCTAGAATTCCTCCATGACAAATTTATGGAATGTCTAGAATTCCTCCTATTTTAATTATAGCAGTTATGAATGAGCCTTGGGACAAGCTTTGTGTAAGTTAATGAAATTTGCTTATTTTTCAAGAAAACAAGGAGCAGATTCCTATTACATCTCTAATGAGAACCCAATATAGTAGCATTAAAAATTACACTCATTCATATTTCTTCTGGACATATGCATGTTGATAATTCACTAAGTCTTTATTCTTCTCTCTTATAACATTGTTTAGTGTCAACTTTTAATTATACCAAATAAAAAAGTTGCATGGAACTTTACCTTTGACCAAGTGAAAAATGATAACTAGAAGAGGTTGACAACAAATGTAATTTAAACAATAAGAGTAATAATTACCATATATTTATAACATCTAAAAAACCTTATTTTAGGTTTTTTTTTAATTCCAGGATGTCCTTAATGGAACTTTGAAATTGTAGTTACAAAAGAGTTATTGATAGTATATATAAAAGTATTACAATCATTGTTAAAAATAAATAAAAAGATTCCAGTATGCTCTAAAGGTACTTTATATATGATATTCAAACTTATAGCCATTTACAAGGTTTCAGGCACATCTCCAATGTACCTGAAATTGGATAAGTATTAACCGCCTAAAATTGGATAAGTATCATTTCGTTGGCCAAACCAAATTAATTGGAGCTATAATATGGTAGGTATAGCTGAGGTGAATTAGTTGGTGTTACCTTATACAGATACAAGATTGACTATTAGTGGATATGCCACATCATCAAAAATAACTTTTTGACCTGATATATATAAGTTTTAAAAGGTTAGTACCTAAATTGAAAACTTTAAAAATTTTGGCACTAAATTGAAAGAATTTTAAAAGGATAGATGCTTTTGAATATGCTATCCCATCTTTTTTATTACATCATTTTTCAATTAGGGTCACTTACTTCTACTCAGGTAGGGGACCAGGAAATGATGTTAAATTTTACAAGGATATGCACTCCCCCTAAGTTAAATATAGCTGAAGCTAGCTTAACGAGGTAATAAAGAGGAAATCGAGAAAAAATAGGAAGAAGGGAAGTTCTTCTTAAAGGACCCTTACATAATGTCCCATGTAAGTAGTAGTTTTAGGAATACTTAAAACTAAACTCTCATAAAGGAAGTGAACGAAGCTTAAATTAAATGGATTTTGGTGGTCTTTTATCTCAAACTATGATCATCATCTTTATGCGACAGTAGTAGTGACTTTTGATAGAAGAAGGATTAAGCTTGAGGTTATGCATTCTAGTTCTTAGCATATCCACATTAGAATTCTACTCTGTAGAGAAATCAAAAATCTAAAAGTGACCTTTGTGTATGATTTGAATTACAAACTCCAAATGGAAGAGCTATAGAGCCATCAACTTAACATCTAAGATCCTTAGATGGTGTTAGGTGACTTCAATAGTACTTTGCACTAGTCTGAGGTTAGGGGAATGCGAATTTAAAGAATTTCTTCATGGATTTTAATAGCTATATTATAAAGTTGGGACTTATATACTTTAGCTCTGAAGCCACATAAATCAACAAACAATCCAACAGCTAGTTCATTTAGAAAAATATTAATTGAGAACTTGTGCATGGGGAATGGTTAAAAAATGTCTAGCTAGCAAGGCATTTTTTAGATCATTCTCCAATATTGATCCATAAAATCTTTGAGATTGAAAAGAAAACTTCCCTATTCAGATTCAACAATTACTTAGTAAAGAATGGGGGATTTATAGAGGTAACTAAAAGGGGAATGTATAAGGAGATATATGGACATAAAACTTATGTCTATTTCAAAAAATTAGCTAGTATCACAGAAGAGTTGAAAAAACTGAAAAGGGAGGCTAGTTCTTAGACTCCTTTATTTTTGAAATAATCAAGGGAATTTTGCATAACATTCAAAAGCAGGTTTATAAGCATTCTAAGGATGGTTGGTGGTTCGATCAAGAGAGATGGGCTATTGAAAACAACTATAAAGCATTGTTTAAACATAATTCCATTTTATGAAGAAGGGTCAGATTTAGTTGGTAAAGAAAGGGGGATTACAATACAAAGTTTTTCCATAGCTTAGTCATCTCCAGAAGAAATACAAATAGAATCAACTTCTTGGTAGATTAGGATGGTAACTAGATGTCATCTCAATCTTTACTTAAAGAGGTGTCTTACTATTACTTTGAGGAAACCTTAGGGGTACAAGATGAGAGAAACTTTTCTATCCCATTACTGTCATCCTTCATTAATCATCAATTTTTTAATGAGATGAACCAACTCCTTAACTCATCTTTTGATCATATTGAGGATAAAAAAAATAGTGTTTGAAATGAACCTTGAGAAAAGCCTCAGGGCCTGATGGACTAAATAAAAAGTTCTATCAACAAGCCTAACTTGAAATAAAAGGCATTATCATCAAAGTTATGCTAGAAGTATTTGAATCAAGTAAGCTCCTCAAAGATATAAATGAAACTTCCATTTGTTTAATTCCAAAATGCTCTATCCTTTAGGAAATTTAGATCCATTTTTATATTATAATTTCATACATAAGATAATTTCAAAACTCCTAGCTAAGAGGTTAAAGAAAGCTTTAGCTCCTATAAATGATCTAGCTCAGGTTACATTATTAGAAAAGAGGCATATAGGTGATAACATTCTATGTCATATGAGCTATTCAAGGTTGACTCAAGGAATAAGTCACCTAGCAACAATGCAATCAAATTTGACCTGCACAAAGCATATGGGACAATAAGG
Organism: Erythroxylum rufum; assembly: GCA_027478365.1. Lineage (NCBI taxonomy): Eukaryota > Viridiplantae > Streptophyta > Magnoliopsida > Malpighiales > Erythroxylaceae > Erythroxylum > Erythroxylum rufum. The sequence goes on along the minus strand of JANIHZ010067127.1, from coordinate 2,420 downwards.
TAGACATTTATTGAGCAAATACAAGAGGTGTTCAACTTTCCCCTTACATTTAAAAATCGGATAATCATATGCATCACCTCACCATTTTATTCAATACTAGTAAATGGGGAACACTCCTAGTTGTTTTAAAGCAGGAAAGGAATCAAACAAGGGGATCCTTTGTTCCCTTTCATATTTGTATTATGCATGGAGGTTATATCTAGATAATTGAATCATAATATTGCTTATATTGTCTCCTTTTAGTTTCATAGTAAGTGTAAAAGCTTGAGGATCACACATCTCAAGTTTACAGATGATTTATTACTACTTGTAAAGGCCCATAACCAATTAGTACGCACTCTTATGAGAACATTACAAGCTTTTAAGGGCTTTCAAGGTTATCTATCAATAAACCAAAGAGTTATCTCATAGTTTCTAAGAGTGCACAACACTTATCCCCTTGGCTTTCTATGATTACTAAATGTCAAGTTAAAGCTCATCCTTTCATTTATTTAGGGTTACCAATTACCACAAGGAGATTATTGTATAGTGAATATGTTCCTCTAATTAAGAAGGTTTAGGAAAGGATAAACTCTTAAAGCAATCAATTCCTTTTCCATGTGGCAGATTATTGGTTATCAATTTTATGGTTAGTTCCATACTTGTAAGAGCTCACATTTTAGCTTTGCAAAAGGCTAATAAAAATATTAGAAAAAATGACATGACAAATCTTGTGGACTGGTTTAATAAACATAAATGTTAAAGCTAAGGTGGGATTGAAAAAGGTGTGCAAAGCTAAAAAAAGAAAGGGTGTATATGTGGGAAGGGGGGCTATAAGTGTTAATAGTCAGATTATACAATAAGACCTAAAGGTAAAATAGGGTATAGAGAATTTTAACTAGTAAGGTACAATTGATTCATATTTTTTATCAAAAAGAAAAGAGTTTTTGGGAAAAGAAGGAAAAAAAGATAGTTCTCATTTCCTTACTTAGCTATTGAGAGCTAAGAATTCCATTTTGATGTATATTTAATATGAGGAGGGGAATTGATAGGTATAAATTGCATTGTATTTTTACAGGCCACCTTGTTGGATCCCTCTTGTTTCCAGAGTCTAATGCTTGCTCTGATACCATAACTATTGGACCTCGTTTATGGAGCCCAAACTTGAGCGTGAATATTACCTTGTAGGGTTATTTCAATGAACCCTTATAAGCCATCAACAGTTTATCTTCATTCTCATAATATCCCAAAATTAACTCACAATTTGTTCAATGGCATGCCCACACAAATAAGTCACCATAATCAAACTCATTTCTTATAACCTCAGAGCATAATTTGGCAAACCTCAAATCTGAATTTTGATTTGAATTCTTTAGAAGATTTGTTCCCCACTGAATTAAGTTTCTAACGACACCAAAAAAATTCAATTTGGTTTATAATTCTATAAGTTATAGCCCAAACATTCTTAGGTTGCTATTAACCAAGACTACATACTAAAATCGAGTTCCATCCAGAAATTGAAAGTCTTAGAGACTAAATAAAAAATAAATTCCTTTAGATAACTTGTAGCTCTATGTCTCTAGTTTATTTAAAAACAAGAATTATCTCATTTGGAGCTCTACAGATCAAGATATACTTAAAATACTGAAGCATGTTCAGTAAAATGTCCAGTTCATGCTCTTCCAATTGATACCCTCACTGTTTTCTATTAATTTTTTTCTAATCAATACCAAAAGCTATAAATTTTTATGTAGAGGTAGAGGAAAGTGTTAGGAATCCAATGTTTCAAAAATCAAGTCATTTGGAGGTCAGACGACAAAGTTATGGTCAAAAGAGTGAAACATGCTCAGGTTTGGGGAGAAAGGATCTACGGGTCGCGATCGTGCATCTGCGCGCATGGCCACAAAGTCGTGCTCGTGCATTTGCATGATCGTGACTTTCGCGATCGCTCCACAAAGTCATGGTCGTGCATTGTCGCGATCGCGACTTTCCCTTCCTGCTTTTCTACTTCTGACCTGCAGTAGTAAAAAGGGCATAACTTTCCCTACAAATATCGGATTAAAGTCATTCTTAAACCGTTTTAAAGAAGACTTCTAGACCTACAATTTATATGAATACCTTAAAAACAATTCTACCCTCTATAAGGGTCAAAATTTCAAAACAAAACAGTTATCCTGAAAGTCCATCCTATGCAACATCCAAAATTCTAATAATCATATCTTTCAACTCCAATATCCAAAAATTTCATACTATATATCATTGGAAAGCTAGAAAAATAATCTACAACTTCCAAGAAGACAACTTTATCCAATTCAGCCTAGATCAATACAATTTTTTCACTGAAATAAGAAATCTAATTTACCCTTAAGAGAAACTTGAAATTTGCAATGTACAACTTGGAAAGTCAAGAGCATAACCATTCAACTACCAACTTTACTTCA
>JANIHZ010066207.1:0-18145 GCA_027478365.1 Erythroxylum rufum | reverse complement strand
TTATATTAAGTTAGAAAACTTCCAAAATTTAATAGCCAATCATACAAAAAATTCAAAATTACTCAAAATACTAGAAATTAAGTACAATAGAATAAAGATAAATTTATTAGATTGCATTTATAAACCATCAATTTAAGAAAGGCATAAAGATTTAAAATTCCTAATTTTGGTATTGTGCCTAAACTAAAAGGTTCAATTGGAGCCAAAAACTAGCAAGTTTTAACAAGATTAGATGTTGGAATTATAAAAATTGATACTTAATTGAAATATCCAACCATTAATTTTATAAAAAAGGTTTCTAATTTTGAAAGCCCTAGATTTTTATAAATAATGATCAAGATAAAGTACTCAATTTTTAAATCCTAGAATTGTAAACATTTTGAAATCATACTTGATTCCTAAAAGGCTTATACATATCATATAATTTATAGAAACAATTTCAAGAACATATGCATTATCAAAAAGTCTCAAAATTTAGAGGAATTATGGTTTATCCAAACAAAAGTTAAGAATATATATGGAGTCTAAACTATAAAGTAAGCCTAAAACATGGATAATGCAAATTGGTAAGGTTTGAGACAAGGTTTGGAGAGTTTGGGGAAAAGAGGGTGAATGACATGAAGAATAAATGAAAAGGTGAGAAAAGGACCTTTAAAAATATGGAGACTGGTTGACCGCCTTAGGCTACTGGTCAACCAATATAATTATAGTCGACCACAATAATCGTCCATTCTTCTCTAGAACTCAAATTTTCTATCCTGGAAGGGACATTGGTCAACTAACAATCTATATTGGTTGACCAATGTAGGCATGAGATTAACCATTCACGCGATCAAACTCTTTACAACTTCACTGAAACTTTGGAGAATTGATTTTTTAGCATATTGGTCGACCAATATTTCCTAAACTCCTAAAATTAATCTAAACTTTAATTAAGCACTTAGTATAAATTAACCATGAGTTTATAAACATATTTAAAGACTCCTTATCATATTGAATTCTCATTAATCATGCCTAATTCTTTTCTAATTATACAAAGCCTATCTTTACTTATTATTTTAATATAAATATCAGCTAACTGGTGTTATATATCAACCAATTCTAATCAATATCCCTATAATCTCCAGTCAGTTTCTAAGTATTCACTTAGTCCCTATGATTTGGTGATTTTTAGGTCTACTAGTAAGGTCCATATTTTACTTCTCTTAGGTCCATATTTTACTTCTCTTGAAAAGGTCTAATTCTTTAGTCATGGAAAAAAAATCAACTTTTATAATAAAGGAATTCTTCTGTAGTCCTAGTTTCAAATGAGCATTTCTAGAATAAGATCAAATATTAGCTCCTTTTGAAATCCACTAATGATTTGATTTAGAGGTTGATCCTTCTTGAATTTTGAATACATTAGAAGGTTCTCATCTTTTTTTCTCCCTCACATGGTTTTATAATTTGCTCCTGTAGAGTGTCTTGATGATCATTCTTATTTTCTTATAAGACTAATTTCTTTTATCCTTAAATACACCTATATAACCATCTTTTATATTTTTCTTAGATACAGGGGGATTAGATTCATCAACATAAATTTCATAAACTCTTTATAAACAATAAAAAATTCAAGAACTACCACCATTACTACTTACTTTATTCTTATTTTTATTAAATCCCTAAAAAATAAATCAATCAATATGTTTTAAGTACTTAAATGAGTAATAAGTGATTTGTTATAGGATTATCTAAGCCATTTTATGTGATAATGTGAATGTTTAGTATACATAGTAGGATGTGTAATGTTTAGTATATATAATAGGATGTGTAACCTATGTTTTATGTTATTTTCATATAACTTGCATGTGTATGTGATTGTATATGATAAATTGCATGTTAAGTTATAAATGAAGGTTTTTAAGCATAAGTTTTCCATACTTTTCATTTGTTTTGATTTACATACATTTTGCATGGTTTTTTGTTAATGTTTGGGCATGATTTGGACCTTCTTTATGTTGATTATCAACTTACTTACATATGGACTTGTTATAGGTATCAAAGAAAGAAAAGAAGAAAATAAGGCTAGAAAACAACAGGTCATGGTCGTGACCAAATTGGTAACTTTCTTGAGTTTAGAAGATAATTTCTTCTTTAAGATTTTTAAACTTTTAACTAGTTCATCATATGTCAAAGAACTATCACTATCACATAAATTAGAGCTAGATGTTACCTAATCATTGTTCTTAATTATAAAGAATATATGTGTCATCTCTCTTTTCAAATGCTTATTTTGGATCAATTGTGTCATCCGAAATTGAATTTAAGTTCTTTCTTCTAGTTTTTGTGCTTCTTCTTCTTCTTATAGTTTCTGTCATACTTGTTATTATCTTTAAGTTCAGGATATTATGATTTCATATGGACAGGTTTTTTACATTTAAAAAAAATATTGTTAGTGGATCTATATTTTGAATTGCCTTTACCTACCTTGATGTCCCTTGTTTTAGAGTCATTCTTTCTCTTTAAAAATCTTTTGAATTTCATAGTGATAAATATCAGGGCTTTATCACCGCTTCCACTTTTAGATGTCTCTTCGTCATTCATCCCTTAAGACTTTGAATTCTAGATCCTTTTTTTAAAAAAGTCTTATTTCTTTTTTCATCTTTTAAATTCTAATTTCATATATAAGCAGAGATATAATTAGTTCAATTTTAGTATTTTCAAATCCTTGTATTCTTACATAGCTATTACTTTGGCTTCTAATGTCCTCTGAAGTGACCTAAAAAACATTCTTACCATTTCAACATTAATATAGGTCTTTCCAAGACCTTCAAGAGTATAATAATATTAATGAACCTTGTGTATATGCTAGAAATGCTTTCATCATGCTTAATTTAAAACAATTCATATTGGTAAGTTATTATGCTCACTTTGATCTCCTTAATTTGTACTCTTATGCATAATTTCTAAAATATGCCAAAATTTAGAAGGCGCTTCACATATAGAGACTATTGAATTCATTTATTCCTATTTCATAAAATAAAATATGTATGAACCTACTATTTTAGGAAATCAATAACTTATGTCAAGTTTCCAATTCTTCCTTTAATTTAAGGAATTTTTTATATAAGATTTTTATAGGTATAAAGGGGCCATTTAGACTATTTCCAATAAGTCTACACTTTTAATTATTAAGAATTTTTTTTTGGTAATTCATAAAGGCTTTATACGAATAATGAAAAGTTATACACAAATCTAGAGATTCCTATACATGAATCTCTTAACAACCCAATGGAGAGCCAAAAGAACCTACAACATTCCTTGTAGTCTAAATCCTGGCGGCAAACACATTCAGCATTTTCTATACTAATTTACTACCAAGCACCTTTTATAATCTAACCAATCTAAACGGAAGCACAATTTAACTATATTCTAGCAGTAATCAAGCATCAGTTAACAAACTTTAACTACTTTCAACTCACTCTAAGTAGATTAATGTTCTGCAAGTGCACTGGTTTCCTGCCAAATTTGCATATCTCTCCTAACCTTTAGTATTAGGAATGTTATTAGTTCTTCTGCCCTCCATCCGTAGGTATTGGTCCATGTTCTACTATTGACTGTAGCTCTTGTCGATTCCTCACCTTGATACCTTTACATACTTTGCCAAACAAGGAATTTCCATACGTAACCTTCAGTTCTACCTTACTGAATATGGTTCTTGTGCATGTCCTCTCTTCGAATGTAAACACTAGGGTTGTTGAGCCAGTTGAAATTCTTGAACTATCAAACCTGCATAAAATATGTTAGTGAAATATAAACTTCATTAATTACCTCCTCTTGGTGTTTGAGCTGAGATGTTCCATAACTTGGGAGATTACTTTAGAGCACACACTCCCAACATCCTTGGCTTCATCTTTGAAAGTTCTAGAATTCCTTTCTGACCAAATAGTGTAAACAGTAGTTCAAAGAAGGATAGGGAAAATATTGATGTCTGAGGTTCTAGTATTTGATGTAAGATTGAGCTAATTGAGAATGGATTGAAGGTTTGGTTGAGTAAGGAAGTTTAAATGAAAATGTAATAGGCATTGGTCCCAAACAGATTTAGAGAATTTACACTAAAAAAAAGTGATCATTGGTTTCATTATCTGAAATACATAAGGAACAATGGTTAAGAGTTTGGAGGTAGGGAAGTTTGTCTCGGGTTTGTAACTTTTAAAGGAAAGCAAGCCAAAGTATAAAAGAACACCTAGGCCTACTACTTTTAGACCAAACCAACTTATGCCAAGGAACTTTCTGTATAGGAGGTCTCAAGAAATTATAGGATGAACCATTAATATACTGTCTTGTGGAGCTAGCTAACCATTCTAGGCAATCAGATTGAGAACTATTTGGTTGGTACTGAAGGAGTTCAAGGTTTCTAATGATCTTTATGGATGCCTCTTGCCATCTCCACTCATCAATGTTGATAACTTTAGAAACTCTTGCTATCATTGGAAGCTCTGAACCATTGATCTCTTTCAGAGAAGAGAAGTTCTTCAGGATCCCTCTTGGATGCTAGGGATCCTACCATAAAAGAGTAGAAATATCGTTTCCTATCCTAAATTTGAATTGGTTCCCTATTTTGTCCCTCATAAATAATATTTTTCTCTAACTCCAAGAACTATTGAAAGTAGGTTGGGCACTCCAGAAGTGTTGCCTTCTCAGAATGATGGTATGCACCCACTTAACCCACAGAGCCTCCCTATCTACAAATAGATACAAAATCCTTTTCCCTAACAGGACATGATTCCATTTAGAAAAATGTTTCACCCCTAAACCTCCCTCCTTTTTCAGTCTACTAATGCCACTCTACTTAACCTTTGCATGAGATTTCAAATCCACCTTCTCAGCCCACAAAAAATTTCTAGTTTAGTCTCTATTTCCTTATGAATGGATGAAGGGAGAATGAAGTGGGTAGACTAGTACACTTGGAAAGAAGACAGGACTGAAATCACCAATTGGATTCTACCAGTATAAGACTTTTATGAGTCCAATTGTTTATCCTCTTATTTATTTTGACCAATAAGGGAAGGCAATCCCTCCTAGATAACCTACCTATTAGGAGATGTACCCCCAAATACCGTATAGGAAGAGTGCCTTTCTGAAGACCAGAGACAAGTTCCATTCGATGATTCAAATAGTTCACATCATGGGATAAGAAAAACTGACTCTTAGAAGGATTCATGACCATGTCAGAAAACATAGAGAATGTACACAAACAATCAAGTAAGGTTTGAGCAGAAAATAAATCTGCATGACAAAACATCAGGAGATCATCGGCAAATAGAAGATGGGTGAGTTTAAGGCCTTTGCACCTCCAGTGGTATTTGAAGGAAGTACTACTATCTAGACAAACTTTCAAATTCCTAGAAAAAACTTCCATACAAATGATGAAGAGGAATGGTGATAAGGGATCTCCTTGTTTTAGGCCCGACTTACCTTTAAAAAATCTAGAGGATGTTCCATTGATCAAAATTGAGTAAAAGGGAGTGGTTATGCATTCTTTAACCCTGTCTATGAACTTCAAAGGTAGGCCTATAGCTGTTAGAGCATTAAGGAGGAAATCCCATTGGATAGAGTTATAGGCTTTTTGAAGGTCCACTTTAAAAGCAAACCTCTTCTGATTTTTGGAGAGGTAGTAATTCTTGAAGATCTCTTAGGCCAACATGATATTATCCCCTATTCGACGGTTCTTAATAAATGCACTTTGATTAGGGCTAACAATTTAAGGAAGAATCTCTCTAAGCCTATTTGCTATGATTTTAGCAATCACCTTATAGAGCATGTTGCAACAAGAGATAGGTCTATAGTCTATTACTGTGGAAGGGTGAGCTTTTTTGGGAATGAGTGAAATGAAAGTGGCATTAAGCTCTTTGAGAAGTTTTCCATTATGGAAAAAAATTTGAATGGCACTAGTAACTTCCTCCCCTATTATATGCCAGGTTTGTTTAAAGAAAAACCATTAAACCCATACGATCTAGGAGCCTTATTGGGATTAAGAGAGTTAAAAGTCTCTCTTATCTCTTGAGCTAAAACTTCAGCAATAAGAGAATTGGAAAGATTTTCAAACAAAGAATGAGGGAAAAGATTTTCCACAAATTCTTTGGAAGAGTGAAGACCCTTTTTATCCCTAATAGTACCTTGAAAGTATTCAAGAAACTGATCTTGAATCTCTTCTACACCAACTATCCTATTCCCATTTCCCACTACTAAAGAGTGAATGTTTTTTATTAAGAAAAATTTGATTAAAGTTTTCTAATATAGGTAATCATTATCATCTAAGAAGGGTGCTCTACTAATATTTTGTCCCTTTTAATTAGATGATAATGGGCCTAAATATGCCATTATAATATTTACTTAAAATTTTTGTTAGAAACATTAACCTTAAAGACCTACGTTGATACCATTTGTTAGTCCCCAATGACACCTAAGAGGGAACTGAATTAGGTGTTGATAAATTTTAAATAAAATATTTACTTACTTAGTGTATTATTGAGAATAATTTATAACTGATGAATATATGATATAACATAATAAATTTCAACAATACTTTTAAGTAATAATGTAAAAAGGGTAAAGGAAGTGAAATACAAATAAATTTATAATGATTCAGCAATCGACCCTTTCTTATATCCACTCCCATTCTTATATAACTCTTCTTTCAAGTTGAAGAATAACACTTTTAAAATGTTTTTTTGTTATAAAGAGAAACTATTATACAATCTTCCTTAATAGTTATGAGAAACTTTAATGCCATTTAGAACACCCCGAAATATAATAGACAAAATCCCAATAAAAGCTTACAGTTCAAGATATCTCACTTGATCACTTTGATAATACAAAAGAGGCACACTCACTAAAATATGAAATAATGAAAGCTCAAATGCTTGATAAACAATTAGCAATATGTGTATAAAACACACAAATACTTCTTGATGCAAGAAACAATGAGAAAACATGTATTTATAGAGTTTTAAGACATCTACTTGTTGTTAGAGCCAAAAATTGGCTATTACAATAGCTAGTTCTAGCACACTGGTCAACCACAAGTTTATAATAGTCAAGCAATATGCATTTAAAGCACAAAATCTACTAATTGATAAAAACTGGTTGATCATTAGGCATATTGGTTGACTAAGAGGGACATTGTTCAATTTCATCACCATATTGGTCACTAATGTGTTAACTAACAACCTTATTATGTATTTAATCTACATTTGTCAACCACTAACAAATATTGGTGGACCAACTCCAAAATCATGATATTAATGACTTCAAATATTTAATGCAATTATAATTAAAAACATCTTTTAAAATGCCCTCTAAAGAGTGTTTGAAAGATTAAGAGATTTTTCTTTCTAAAACAAAAGCTTTAATACCTCTTGATGAATGAAAAGGTTCATTTAATGAAGTAAAATGAAATGCTTATATACGTTGAGCCTTTAAGATTATCAAACTGACTAAATAAGATTACAATTAATATTGCAAAATATAGAATGATCTTGATATGCCCTGATCTTTTTCACTTGACTTGATCTTCACTTTAAAGGTTGTAAACTTCAACTTTTCTTTATTATATTTATGAACTATCTTCTTGAGTTATGACTGCATCTTGTTCTTATATTGCTTCTTATTAAAATAATAAACTCATAAGTAGTAATTATATTTTATTATCATCAAAGCATCAAATGAAACCTCCTTTGGTTCTACACACACACACACACATAGATGCGAATACACACACACACACACATACACACACACTTGCGCGCGCACACACATACATACAAACATACATACATACATACATACATACACACACACACACACACACACACACACACACACACACACACACACACACATACATACATAAAGGAAAAAGAACTTAGTATTATAAAATAGATGGCAAGAAGTTATAAAAGTATGTAAATATCATTTGGGATTTTGATTTGGTAAAAGTGTTAAACTAAAGAAAGTGTTTTAAAAAAAACAGTATTAAACTAGAGGAAACCACAAAATGTGGGAACAAAGGAACCAATAGGAAAAAAACTAAAGAATGGTCTTAATAACATGAGGATCCTAATTCCAAGTAGTTGCCATGAGGGGACTTAGGATAGTGTTGATATCATTGGAAATGTAAACTTCCCTAACCTATTAACATATTTGTTGGACCAAGTCATTAAGATAGTGATGGATGTGTTTTAAAAAAATTTCATACCTTTCATTTTAGTGGAAGTAAACTTTGTAGTTAAAAGCCAATTTGAATAGAGTAGTGCCCCTTTTTGGTGCTCAAAGTAATACTAGATGCCTTTTGTATTAAGCTTATTCAAGGAAGAGGATTACACTACAAGTTACACAAGTGGAATTCCATACTAGCTAGCGCCTTGAGTATGGAAAACTGAAAATAGGTCATCATGAGTTTGATCTTCCATATTGCAAAAGGAAAAGAGTTTATTAACTAATGATGCAAAAAGGAAAAGGCCTTCAGTTTTTTATTTCTACTTAATAGCTAACCAAGGTAAGAAGTTAGCTTTAGGGAGTTTACTTGGGAATAATACTAGACTTCTAAGAAAATATAATGTAATTAGAAATCATCAAGCATATGTAAGCATGAAAAGTTATTTAAACAAAGAGAGTTAAGTCACAATCAGATAACTTTGTCTTCTTTTATAGAGTTAAAGGGGTGATAAGAAGGCAGATTAAATCTAATTAGACATAGAGTTCTTGACTAGTGTTAAGACCACTTCTAAGAGTTGCTTTTTCACTTCCCATCTAATCAGCTATAGTTTCTCTCTTTGGTTTCTCTAACTTTATCTATATCCTAGAGAGATTATGGAGAAGTGTAAGACTCGAGACTGATAACAACTACTGAAAGAAGGGAAGCATATAGAAGTGAGGAAGAAGGATAGAGAGTAAATTAACGCTACCGAGCATGTTGACGGCCTCAAGGAGCCTGGGTCAATGTGACTCGCCGGGTTGGATGCTCACGGCAACGTCAACATTTTGCACTATACGCGGATCTTGGCTTCATTTCTAGCATCTGTAATTAATATCTTCACGTACTGCCATATGCAGCGTCATAAGTTTTTCTTAGATACAATACGTGTTTAATCTAAGTCATATAACTTGTTTAATCTGCACTGAAAGTCTTTAAGGTAACAACAATATTTAATAATTTAATCATATATTATTTTAAGCATGACTGAAAGGCATATCCACAATTTATTTAATTCAATTCATCACTAATAGCTAGGTTACTATCATAAAATAATGTGCAAAATTAAAAAATTAAAAATAATAATTGATTTTACATTGGAATCATCATATTAAATTATTATGTGATTATACATATTTAACTAAAATAATTATACCATTTTTTTTAGTTAAAAATATTAAGTCTAAGAGGTATCGATATGATATTCTCATATGTAACTTATGATATATATATATATATATATGGTGATTATTTAGAATAGGTCATTGAGAAATGATATTGCATTATCTGCGAACTTTATTTACTCTGTACTATCATATTAAAATTTTTACTATGCTTATACAAGTTAGAAGTACCGTCAAATATATCTAGTAATTAACTGATCAGTCTCTATTCATACAAACATATGGGTTAAAGATTTGTAGCAAGTCATGATTTTAGAATATGTTGTCACGTATGCGACTCTTACATATTGACTTTTTATTTCCTTCAATTAAATTTAAATATTTTAACATTTTTTACTTGAGTTTTAAACACATTTTTTCAATGAATTTCAAAACATTTTAAAAACTTATAAAAAGTACAAGATGTTATCTTTGTCATATATCAGATAATAAAAATAAGATCTTACTATTTTTATTAGTTTAAGAAAAAAAGTTAAACACTCAATTATGAGATAAAATTAAAATGACAAAATATAAAAATTTTATGCATCACAATAGTAGTTACTTTTTTATATCCAAAGCTTTATCTCCTATATTTATCTATTTAATGCTAGTTACTTTATTTTCTTATGGTGTTTCTTTTATTTTAATCATCTCTCATTTCAAGCTCCTCATTTGGGCAATAAAAATAAAAAGATAAATAGATCTAAAAATAGAAAATTTTAAAAATGACTATAAATCTAAGAAAAATTGGTAACTGATAAGATTCTGCTTGAAAGAATGGTGATTAACTATTATGTTGAGCCGCTAGCTTTATTTAGATTCCTCTAGTCAAGTTTTAGTGTGTGGTATTGATTGGTTCTCCATTGCTACAAATCAATTTGGATCTGACTCAGATGTCAGCTTCTACACAAGAAGTCAAAGTTTTTTTCTTTCTTAATTTGAGGAAGGCCCCTGGGTTAGATGGAGATAATGCCTTTTTTTTCAAAACTTATGGAATATCACAGGCCAACTTTTAAAAAGTAGTACAGGAGTTCTTACACAGTAGGAAGATGCTAAAGGAGATCAATGTTGCATATATTTGCATGATCCCCAAAGTTCCTGATGCCATTTCTCTTCAAGATTTTAGGCATATGTCTTGCTTCAACATAGTATACAAGGTCATTGTCAAGCATTTAGGTGACAAGCTTGAGGATCCTCTCAAGAAATTGAATCATTTTTTTCAAAAATTCTATGAGAAATTTAGTGTATGTTGTACTTGTTATATTTATGATCATTTTATTAGGCATGATGGTTTTCCAGGAAAAAATGAAGGATCAAGAAACAAGAAAATTAGAGAATACAAGTCATAGTATCTTTGTGCTAACAACCTTAGAAGAAGAGCTTCCACACCCAATGCTAAAAAATCTATAGAAAGATTAACATATTTATGTTATTATAAATATGTTAATATTTATAGCTGATTAGATGGGAGCAACAACATCGTGATGTACTAAACCATGCGATATATCTAAACATACAAAGTACTTAAGGGTATCCCTAGGGCACTTATTATGATTTTCGTACTTTAGGGATACTGATGGCGATTGACTATTTGTAGAGCTCATGAAGGTGAAGAAGAGGAGGTTGAGAGAGAAGACAAGAGAAGAGCTGTTGAAGCTAGCAATTTTGAAAACATACATATTTGTTGGACCAGTCATAAAGAGAGTGATGGATGTGTTTTAAAATTTTTTCGTACCTTTCTTTTTAGTGGGAGTAAACTTTGCAGTTAAAAGCCAATTTGAATAGATTAGTGCCCCCTTTTGGTGTTGAAAGTAATACTAGACGCCTTTTGTACTAAGCTTATTCAAGGAAGAGGATTACACTGCAAGTTACACAAGTGGATGGAATTCCATACTAGCCTTGAGTATGGAAAACTAAAAATAGGTGATCATGAGTTTCATCTTCCATATTGCAAAAGGAAAAGAGTTTATTAACTAATGATACAAAAAGGAAATGATCTTCAGTATTTATTTCTACTTAATAGCTAACCAAGGTAAGAAGTTAGCTTTAGGGAGTTTACTTGGGAATAATACAAGACTTCTAAGAAAATATAATGTAATTAGAAATCATCAAGCATATGTAAGCATGAAAAGTTATTTAAACAAAGAGAGTTAAGTCACAATCAGATAACTTTGTCTTCTTTTATAGAGTTAAAGGGGTGATAAGAAGGCAGATTAAATCTAATTAGACATAGAGTTCTTGACTAGTGTTAAGACCACTTCTAAGAGTTGCTTTTTCACTTCCCATCTAATCAGCTATAGTTTCTCTCTTTGGTTTCTCTAACTTTATCTATATCCTAGAGAGATTATGGAGAAGTGTAAGACTCGAGACTGATAACAACTACTGAAAGAAGGGAAGCATATAGAAGTGAGGAAGAAGGATAGAGAGTAAATTAACGCTACCGAGCATGTTGACGGCCTCAAGGAGCCTGGGTCAATGTGACTCGCCGGGTTGGATGCTCACGGCAACGTCAACATTTTGCACTATACGCGGATCTTGGCTTCATTTCTAGCATCTGTAATTAATATCTTCACGTACTGCCATATGCAGCGTCATAAGTTTTTCTTAGATACAATACGTGTTTAATCTAAGTCATATAACTTGTTTAATCTGCACTGAAAGTCTTTAAGGTAACAACAATATTTAATAATTTAATCATATATTATTTTAAGCATGACTGAAAGGCATATCCACAATTTATTTAATTCAATTCATCACTAATAGCTAGGTTACTATCATAAAATAATGTGCAAAATTAAAAAATTAAAAATAATAATTGATTTTACATTGGAATCATCATATTAAATTATTATGTGATTATACATATTTAACTAAAATAATTATACCATTTTTTTTAGTTAAAAATATTAAGTCTAAGAGGTATCGATATGATATTCTCATATGTAACTTATGATATATATATATATATATATGGTGATTATTTAGAATAGGTCATTGAGAAATGATATTGCATTATCTGCGAACTTTATTTACTCTGTACTATCATATTAAAATTTTTACTATGCTTATACAAGTTAGAAGTACCGTCAAATATATCTAGTAATTAACTGATCAGTCTCTATTCATACAAACATATGGGTTAAAGATTTGTAGCAAGTCATGATTTTAGAATATGTTGTCACGTATGCGACTCTTACATATTGACTTTTTATTTCCTTCAATTAAATTTAAATATTTTAACATTTTTTACTTGAGTTTTAAACACATTTTTTCAATGAATTTCAAAACATTTTAAAAACTTATAAAAAGTACAAGATGTTATCTTTGTCATATATCAGATAATAAAAATAAGATCTTACTATTTTTATTAGTTTAAGAAAAAAAGTTAAACACTCAATTATGAGATAAAATTAAAATGACAAAATATAAAAATTTTATGCATCACAATAGTAGTTACTTTTTTATATCCAAAGCTTTATCTCCTATATTTATCTATTTAATGCTAGTTACTTTATTTTCTTATGGTGTTTCTTTTATTTTAATTATCTCTCATTTCATGCTCCTCATTTGGGCAATAAAAATAAAAAGATAAATAGATCTACAAAGTAGAAAATTTTAAAAATGACTATAAATCTAAGAAAAATTGGTAATTGATAAGATTCTGCTTGAAAGAATGCTGATTAACTATTATGTTGAGCCGCTAGCTTTATTTAGATTCCTCTAGTCAAGTTTTAGTGTAGCATTGATTGGTTCTCCATTGCTACAAATCAATTTGGATCTGACTCAGATGTCAGCTTCTACACAAGAAATCAAAGTTCTTTTCTTTCTTAATTTGAGGAAGGCCCCTGGGTTAGATGGATATAATGTCATTTTTTTTTCCAAAACTTATGGAATATCACAGGCCAGCTTCTAAAGAGTAGTACAGGAGTTCTTACACAATGGGAAGATGCTAAAGGAGATCAATGTTGCATATATTTACATGATCCCTAAAGTTCCTCAAGCCATTTCTCTTTAAGATTTTAGGCACATATCTTGCTGCAACATAGTGTACAAGGTCATTGTCAAGCTTTTAGGTGATAGGCTTGAGGATCCTCTTAAGAAATTGATTCATTTTTTTCAAAAATTCTATGAGAAATTTAATGTATGTTGTACTTGCTTTTATTTAGGGTCATTTTTTTGGGCATGATGGTTTTCCAGAGAAAAATGAAGGATCAAGAAACAAGAAAATTAGAGAATGCAAGTCATAGTATCTTTATGCTAACAACCTTACAAGAAGAGCTTCCACACCTAATGCTAAAAAATCTATAGAAAGATTAACATATTTATGTTATTATAAATATGTTAATATTTATAGTTGATTAGATGGGAGCAATAACATCATGATTTACTAAACCATGTGCTATATCTGAACATACTGAGAACTTAAAGGTATCCCTAGGGCACTTATGATGATTATCGTACTTTAGGGATACTGATGGCGATTGACTATTTGTAGAGCTCACCAAGGTGAAGAAGAGGAGGATGAGAGAGAGGAGAAGAGCTATTGAAGCTAGTGATTTTGAAGACATACTTTACAGATTAACCACCTTGGATTCAGAAACAATTTTCTTTTTTGTTGTGAGATAAAGCTCGAGAGGTGAATTAAATCTACTTTCTGATTAGTGTTTGTTCTCTTATATAAGTGATATAGAGAGTAGTATATACATCAATATACTAGTAACTCAGCATTAGTGATCGGCAAGTTGTTGAAGGCTTCTACTTTCTTAGATTGGTTGATGTTTATTTGCTATAGTGAAGTGAAAAATTAGGTTTACAAAAAATGTGTAATAGCTTCCTCCTCCTCGCAAGGGAAAATCTCTTTAGTAATTTGACTACAAAAATGTAAAATGGGAGTGGCTTTAATTAATTCTTTTTAAAAGTTGTTAAGCTAGCAAAAGTTTTATACATTTATATATCCGCAAATTAGCTAAATTCTGAAACCTTATACTTCATTTTCATTAGGACAAACATCCAAATTGTTAACGTAATATCTTGTTGATCTTATCATTATAAGATGTACTCTTATCTTATTTTTGATCTTATTATTATAAGATATACTCCTATCTTGTCCTTAATATGATAAGATTGTATAACATAAAATTAGAGATATTTAGTTAGACAAATTATATATAAATACCCTTTATAAATTGAATTGTACACACGAAATATAAAAAATTTCTTTTTTCCTTTCACTTTCTACACGATATCAGAGGTCAAAATTCTAAAGGGTTCTTCATTCTTTTTTTCTCACAACATTCTGTTTTCATATTATGAGTTTGTAAAACTGCTTTAAAAACAATTTTCCATATATCAAATTGTTCTTCTCAAGTGGATTATAATGGTGCAAAAATTATCTTCAAAATTCTAACCACGCACCGTCATGTGTTAGGAAAAGCTGTTGAAGTCTGAAACCTTAGTTGCCGGCGTCTGGAAGAAGGAGAAAGGCTAAGCGATGTCATTTTAGAACCAGCAAAATGAAGTCATTTTAGTCCAAATGACAACAAATCATAAACCCTTCATTCTTGGCCATGTAGTGATAATGCAATGCCACGTCAATGAAATGTCATCCTATATCATTATTACACATCATATTTGGTATAGGTATCTTTTTCTCCTTTCTCCACATGTCTTCTATCAGTTCGATGTTAGCAAGCCCTTCTTACTAGTTTGGCTCGATTTAGATTAGTTAACTTAGCTTTTATATATACAATTTTCTCCATTCTATTGTCTTTTATTTAATATGGATATCTTTACACTTACTTAATACATTCTGAACCCTATCAATGTTACATTTGGTAGGTTAAACTATGATTTGTGGGCCGAGGAAATGTGCATTTTTCTTAAAGGAAGGCTCACATGGTAAATTGTCACTAAAGAAATACCAAAGCCAACCAAAATGGCAGGCAAAGAAGAGAAATTTATAGGCCACTTGGTATCTTAGGATGGAATGAATCATTAAATACTTACATGATTTTGAATACATTTGCTAAAGTAATCAAACTAGATTTTCAACACTTTGAACTAAGGAGGTGTGGGATTTTTTAAAAAAATTATTACTCTATATCCAATTATGCTAATTGTTTTAGCTTTATGGACGACTTCATCAATTGTAACAACAACCTAGCCAAACAATCTGTAGCTATGTCTCAGAACCATAAGAACTTCGAGATCAAATTGCACGTGGAGATCCTACATGGCCTAGTCCTACTATAGCCACCATTTATGAATCTTCATGATCATTAACATATCTGGCATTTATTGACGACTCTTTTAGAGGAATTAAAATCTATTTGTAACTCTCTTCTCCATCAAGGTTCCTTATCAACACTTGACACTATCATCAAAGAACTAATTATAGAAGTGAATAAACTCAATGCACTTAGTATTGAAAACCCCAATCCACCTAGTAATGATGTTCTAGCTACTCAAACCTTATCCTCCTAATATTCTCATAATTCAGTTAAGAAAAGTTATAAAGGATCCTACAGTTACTGAAAAAAATATGGCCATCACATTGTTAAGTGCATAAACGAATTCAACAAAATTATTGACAAAGTAATTCATCCAAGCGCTCTTAACCTCCTGACTACTATTGTTGCCACAAAGGGTCCTCTAAAGAGTCTCCCAAATTCTCCTTAAAAGATCATACTCTTCTCTAACAACTTCAACCCAATTTTAGTATTGTCTCTTCATCTACCTTATATGTCACAATAGGTATAACCTTACCTCCTACTTTTCTTATCCCTATAATGTCCTTAAATCTCATTTTTGTTGGTCATTTATGTGAATTTGGTATTGAGTTATCGTTTTCAAGTTGTGGTTGTACTGTGTAGGATCCACAGACAGGTAAGATCTTTAGGACATAGCATGAAGTTGGGTGACTTTTTTAGCTTACTTCCCTACATCTACTATCAAGAATTATTGTTGGAGCTGTTACATATCATTGTTGGCATACTTGTCATGGTCATATTTCTTCTACTAGATTAGGATATTTAATTTCTAGTGGTTTTTTAGGGCCTGTTAAAAATGAAAACTATGATTGTGTTTCATGTCAACTTTCTAAAAGTCATGCTTTACGTTGTTCTCTTAATAGTTATATTTCCTTAAGACCTTTTGAAATAGTTATTATGATATTTAGGGGCATTCTCCTTATTATACGATGGGTGATTTATGATACAATGTGATCTTTGCTAATGATTTTTCTAGTTATATATGGATCTATCTCATGCGTCATTGGTCTGAATTATTCTTTGTTTACTCTCTCTTTGCTAATATGATTTAGACTCAGTTTTCTTGTAAACTTAAAGTACTTAACTATAATAATACCATGGAATATAAAGATACAAATTTCACCGAATTTCTTGTCCAATAAGGTACTATTATCCAAAGGTCTTTTCCAAGTACCTCCCAATAAAATAGACGTGTAGAACGAAAAATACATATATGTCCTTGATATTGTTTGAGCCCTCTTTATATCTTTTTCATGTCCATACAACTTTTAAGGAGAAGCATCTCTTACTACTATATACACTATAAACCATATCCCTTCTCCTATTATTAACAACATTTCTCCATATGAATGTTTATTTAATAGTAAGCTTGATTATCAAGCTCTTAAAGTTTTTGGTTATGCTTTTTTTGTTCTTTTATAACTTTATGAGTACACCAAACTAGAACCACAAGCATAACTATGTTGTTTTTTAGGATATGATATAGAAGACAAAGAGTAAAAATGTTGGGATCCATTTTCACAAAGACTTCATATCTCTTATCATATAACTTTATGGGAACATAAAATGTTTTCGACTCTCTCAAAATTTCAAGTCAATGACCCCCACATCAATTCTTCTATAATGCTACTATATATGTTTTTCCTAACATTTCTTCTACAATTTTTTTTGTAGCAATTGCAATCTAACTCCACCTACACTTAATCCCACTGCATTTTCTCTAACTGTGGATTTGTCAAATTTACCACCGGACCATCCCTCATTAGACAATCTGTGAGATCTCACATCGGTTGGAGAGGAGAATGAAGTACGCCTTATAAGGGTATGGATACCTCTCCCCTATAGACGAGTCTTCCCAAATGTGGGAAGAACAAAAACATAAGGGGTTTGGCCTGTTGGGCAACCCAAAGTGGACAATATCTGTAGGTAGATGGTCTGGGCTGTTACAAATGGTATCAGAGCCTATTCCTGACCCATTGCGCCAGCAAGGCCAGGCCTTAAAGAGGGTTGGGCCCTAAGGGTGATAGATTATGAGATCCTATATCAGTTGGAGAGGAGAACGAAGTATGCCTTACAAGGGTATGGATACCTCTCCCCTATAGACGCGTCTTCCCAAGTGTGAGAAGAGCAAAACTGCGAGGGGTTTGGTTCGATGGGTAACCCAAAGCGGACAATAACTATGGGCAGGTGGTTTGGGCAGTTACACAATCTCCCTCCACCACTAATACTTCATTGTACAAAATGTGTAAGTTAACCTTTAGTCCACCTTTGTGATTTTTATGTTTGTTCCTCTAGTGTCTCCCTTTATGAACCTCGTTCCTATTGTTAGGCAAGTTTTGACCCTTTATTGTAGCAAGTAACGACGAAAGAAATATAGGCTCTTACTTACACAAATACTTGGAACTTGGTTGACTTATCTTCAGATAAGTCAGTTGTTGGTTATAAATGGGTCTATAAAATCAAGACTCGAGAGA
>JANIHZ010065496.1:0-18162 GCA_027478365.1 Erythroxylum rufum | reverse complement strand
ATTATAAAAATAATGAAGCTGCAGTAAAGAGAAAAAAAGGTTTTTACTAGTAAGAAACCATTATTTTCTTTTTTTTTAATAGAAGTGATGTCTTTTATTATTAGAGGATCAAATCTTTTTATAAAAATAGATAGATAAATAGATACATAGGCATATAATTGCACACCAAAATCATGTGAGCTATAGATTCTCGAGACGATCAAATATCTTATTAATGTGAAAATTGTTCATTCGTTGAACTCCATCTATCTACCTTATTTATTTTATTACGGTTGCAAACTCATGCAGGAATTTTCATTTTAAAATTATAAAACCAAGAAGTAACTGCAAACACGAATTACAAACAAGAGCATTCTTCCATATTTATGAGTGAGTAGGGGGGGATCCAGTGGAGAATTCATTTTCCACCTTTATTCTTTGCGATACTTTAAGCAAGCAAGGATGATGACTTGACCATGATTGATGTTTATTTTATTCATCTTTCCAAGTCCTGCACTTGTGGATAAGTCCAGTTGTAATGTCCCATACAGGTACAGAACTAATTTGAGCCAAGTATAGTACTTGGCTCAAATTGATTTCACAGTACAAGACGAGTGAGAAGCTCAAAGTTATGAAAAGAATCTTCGTGCCAAGCCCCCTTTTTGGTTTGGAAAGTGATTATGCGGTTCATTATATGTGCGCTTAATTGCTTTATTGCTCTATCCTATCATATTAGATAGCAACTAAAGAAAAGCTCTCCCCATAATGTCACCTTTTGATTTGACCTGTATTTTGGCCTCAAATATCGATCACCAAATAATCGTCTCATGATTATATAAATTTTTTGTTATTATCTAGTTCGATCCTTAATAACTTGATGTTGTCAGCTATGTATAGCTGCAATTTGTTGTCAAATTACCTAATCTCAACAAAGAACATTCAAGGATGAGATCTTATGTGCCCATAACCCAGTCGGGAACATAAGATCTCATCCCGATCATTCAGGGTATGTATGTCGTGTTGCTTTAGTAAAAGCAAAAGAAATTCTTGACCTATCAATTTCTCTGTCATACTCAAAATTAAGTAATTTTATGGTTTTCATTTCATCTTATTAATAAAAGATAATATCCCCCCTAATTTGCGACTACATTTTCTCTCAAAGCTAAAGCTGATTAGATGATTACTTACACTTTATAAGAAAACCATTTGATGGGAAAAAATGTTTAGTTTATATTTTTTATTTTTACTGACCAAAAACTAATACAAAGTTTTAAACTTATGGCATATATAAACAATAAAATTTTTAAGAGATTATCGATGAGTATATCACACGCCTAATGTTACTTATACACACCAAGGCAATATTCTCCCTCTGGTTTTTAGATAAATGAATACAGGAAAGCCCTTGTACGAATTTGATACGGACAATTTTGAAAAGTACTCGAAGAACACCAGAGGCTGGTGTCTTGTGAATGGATATAGTATAAATTCCAGCCACAAACTACTACCTTTCAATGCACTTTTCTTGTAGTTATATATAAAGTAACTAAAGGCGTGGCCCTTTCAGCTACGTCCCACCACTGATAATCCACATTCGCCTGTATTGGTCTAAGTCATGCTCGGAGGCTGAACTATCGTGGCAATATATTCTTCAATACATGTGCAGTTGTCCCCAGTAGACTGAGAAGCGACCATGACATGTAGACGAGTCAATTACGTGACTTGTCCAAGTCCTACAAATCAAATGTGCCACCACTCGGTTACTGGTAGTACCCACTAATTATAAGAACAACTAATCATCTATATCGCTAGGCTCTCCACGTCAACCTAAAGTCTATCATTGAACTTACTAGCTAGCTAGTTTTGCCTGTCTTTGAATAGTTTAGAGAGTTAATTTGATGTGTTGAGAGGTACACAAACCTATCTAAACAGCATACTACCGTAAGAGAATAGAGATACTTATTGTAGTTTTGAGTAGAAGCATAGCGAAGATAATGTCACGCAATTCCTCTTCTATAACACTTCTTCCTAGTAGGAGGGCTTGTGATTTTCTTGTGATCATACTTTTATTTTGAGAAATTAAATAATTTCATTAAAAATTAGAGAAAATATACATCTGAATGGCTATCCCTCGTGGATAGACCCACTTGGCTCATTAGATACACGTAAAATAGTTGAAACGACAACGTTCAACAAAAGACATCATTTGACGAGACTCCTCTTCTCAATTATGCTCTTAGTGGCTACTTTCCTCAAGTATCTGATTCCATCTTAGTTCCCCTTTAAGGATTAGGGTAATTTAAGTGTCACTAAGAAATTTCTTTATTTTCGAAAGAGGGCGAAACTCGCAGAGGTCTCAGCTCTTTTGTGACTAGCCAACGATTAAAGTCCTGACTCAGCTCAATATTGTTTTCTGCTCTATTATTACCTTACTCGACACCTTCTTCAATCATCACTGTTGACATCTAGGGTTTGATTAATCTAGGTTTCATTCATTTGGGAATAGGGGCTTCGTAGACTAGCTAGAAAGGACGGGGAGGATAACTCATCCACGAAGAAGGTACCAGATTTAAAGGTATATAGATCTTCCTTTCTTTTCCTTGATAACTCCATTGTTTAATCCATTATTTGTTGATGACAGGGATATGGATGAAACATTGATCTTAATTCGTGTTCAACCCAGAGAAAAAAGGGGGAGATTCCAGGTGAGTCTGTACTGATCTTCTTCTCTATTTCCTTTGATCTGCGAAGAGTAGTCTGCTTGTATAATCATAGGGACTGTTGTGAATTGTGATTTGGGTTTCATTTCTGATTGTCGATTGAGTAACTAGTTCATAGGAAAGATCTATCTGAGCTAGCTATTGCTATATTCTCCAAGCTAGGGCCGTTCTCCTACTACAGTGTAGGTTTATCTGATTGATGATTAATTACTCCCTTATGCCGGCAGTAGTGAGATCTAATAGAGAGATTATCGAAGTAGATTGATCTTTGAGCTGTCTGTTATTCCTCTCTTTCTAGATAACAAGAAAACAAGTAGCTACCATGTGTAGAATAATAGACCTATCAAACTTTGAAATGTTCAAGTTAGGTAGTTCCCGTATGATATCTGTAAGTCTGTCATAGCTG
Source organism: Erythroxylum rufum (assembly GCA_027478365.1). Taxonomy (NCBI): domain Eukaryota; kingdom Viridiplantae; phylum Streptophyta; class Magnoliopsida; order Malpighiales; family Erythroxylaceae; genus Erythroxylum; species Erythroxylum rufum. The sequence continues at coordinate 15,057 of JANIHZ010065496.1, read as the reverse complement.
AAATCAAGAACACATAGAGCGAAAAAATTTTCCCATATTCCTCTAGAGAAAACCCATTTAAAGAAGTGGTGATCCCTGGATTCATCCTCTAGATTGCATAGGATACATAGCTTAGAGGAGGACAGGAATTTCAACCTATCCAAGCTACTTAACTTGTCCCACATTGCTAGCCAGAGATGAAAACTATCGTTAGGTCTACGGACCTTATTCCAGATCAAAGTGTCCCACCCTACTAGATTTACAGACCTTTCCCTCAACTTTCTGACTTCCTTAATCGTAATCACAAAAAAAGGAATACCCTTCCATAAATATGTATCTTCCTCCCCATGACTTATAAATAGAGGAATATTCATAAGTGAAGCCTTATTGGAGGAAAGAGTCTAGTTCCCATTCCTTATTATTTCTTTGAGCTTAATGTCCTTAGGGAACCGATTTAATAGTGAGTTTACAATCTAGTTTTATATTAAAGGATCATTCCCTATCCAGTTGTCATACCAAAAGGAAAGTTTGTCTCCTGCCCTATCTGGCATGTAATGTGCTAATACATCTCCTATATCATTTTAAGAAGTCGGTTAAAGAACTAGGTGTAGCTGACTTTGGGTTCTAGAGCCCAAAAACTCCTTCCTTTTAGTAAATATGATTGAGTCCATTTAATCCACATTGATTCATTATCACTCAGGATTCTCCAAATCCTTTTGGACATAAGAAGTCTATTTTTAGTAAAGATGGACTCCAATCCTAATCCCCCTTCATCTTAGGTTGACAGATTGTCTTCCAATTTACTTTGGCTATTCCTTTTTCTCCATTCATTTTCCCCCATAGAAAATGCTTCATCAGTTTTCTACTATTTTAATTAGCCCTTTTAAAAGAAAAATGTATCAACACCAGTAGGTATTCATAGACATAATAACCGACTTCAGTAGCTGAAGTTTCCTACCATAGGATAGGTCTCTATTAGTCCATGACCCCAATTTTTTTTCTGGATTTTTTTCTATCAAAGAAATACATTCACATAATCTTAGCCTCTTTGATGAGATGGGACTCCTTAGGTAGTGTATAGGGGAGCTTTAGTTTCCATATCCATAGCTTGAGCTAAAGTATTTGAGATATGAGAAGCACTTTTGGAGAGTATGATAAAGCTTTTGTGTTGATTAACATTTAAGCCCGACATTTCCTTAAATAACTTGAGAGTTTCTATTAGAAGAGAGACTGATGCTCTGCTTAGGAGGATAAGGTCATCTACAAAACACAAACTAGTTAGAAAACCTTTCTTACATTTGGAGTGAAATCTGAATTTAGGATCAGTTGTAGTTTTGTGCTTCAGTAGTTGGGTGAGGACTTCCATACAAATTAGGAATATGTAGGGGGAGAGGGATCCCTTTGCCTAAGTCCTTTCTTTCCTTTAGACACTTCTATGGGGCTCCCATTAATCAATATCCCATAGGAAACAATAGAAATGCATTGTTGAATCCGCGTAATAAATGTTAAGGGAAAGTTCATTATCTCCAAGGTTTTTAGCAGAACCCCAATTCTATAAATCCACTTTTATAATGCAATTCTGAGGGCTTCTCCTGTAGTTATACCCTTTTAAAAGCTCCTAAATGATAAGAATATTATCCCCTATATCTTTGCCTGTCATAAAAGCTCCTTGATTCTCACTGATGAGATATTTTAGAACCTCCTTAAGCCTATTTCCCAAAATCTTGGCAATGATTTTGTAGAGGACATTAGTGCCCGAAATAGGTTTGTAGTCACTCCAAGTTCCTGGATTAGAGTTTTTAAGGACTAGGCATAGAAAAGTCTTGTTCATTTCTTTTAGTAAAACCTCTTTTAGGAAGAACTCCTGTACTACCTCCTTGACTATCCCCCTCCCCCAAACTATTCCAAGTTTCCTAATAGGAAAAAAAACATTTAATCCATCCGGACCCGGAGCTTTAGATTCATTCATGCTGAAGACCACCTTATCAATTTCTTGATCTATAACTGGTCTTATTAAACTATAAACTTTATGATCAGGAATTTTAGTAATTACAAATCGTCTAATATCATAATCCATCTCTAATGGGAGAGCTTCTAATCCAAATAGTTTGTTGTAGTAATCCAAAGCTTCCTTAGCTAAGTCATCTTGTATAATAACATCAACTCCAGCTTTTGTTTTAATGGAGGAAATTCTGTTAATGTTCTTTTGAGCTAACAAGGAATTGAAGAAGAACTTTATGCATCTATCTCCCTCTTTTAACCAATTAATTCTGGCTCTCTACTTCAGTAAAGAACATTGGTTATCCACTGCTGCTAAGTAATTTTTAAGCCCATCCTTCTCTGCTATGGCTAGAGCTCCATCCAAAGGATTCTCTGCCAATGCTTTTTGAATAGAGGAAAGTTTATCCCTAGATATATCAATCTCCTTAGAAAGATTCTGACCTTTCTTTCCGTTAAGAACCTTCACCTCCTGTTTAATAGCCTTTAGCTTTTAGATACAAATGTGTTGTTTAGTCCCATAACATCCATGCTCCAATCCCTTGTCTATTGCTTCTTGAAAACCCTCCATGTTGACTAGAAAATTGTTGAATCTGAAAGGATGATGGACTCTGGAGATGGTGAACAAATTATCAATCTTTATAGGAGTAGGATCTGAGATTCTAGGGTCTAGGAATTTCACAGAACTTCTTGAGAAAGAATTTAGCCGTTCCACATTAACCAAAGCTCTATCCAATTTTTTCCTGATGTTCCAATTAGAGCATTGTTTATTTGTCCAAGCAAACTTATGAACTTCAGATTTTATATCTATAAGTTCCACCTCCTGCACACATTTAAACATATCAGAGGAGTAGTTAAGAAGGTTACAATTACCTTCGGCCTCTGATCTGAACAAAATAGTATTAAAATCCCCGCATACAACCTAAGGGGAATTTACTAAAGACTTGATCCTTCTTAGGAAACTCTAGATTTCAATTCTTTGGAATACAGTGTTGAATCCATAGATAAAAGTAGCTAATACTCAAGAATTTTCCATTTTGAAATAAATCTTAGAGTGAATATGCTGCTGACTGGATTCTAAAACTTCTAGTTTAAGATAATCACCATCATAAGTTATTATAATCCTTTCATAAGCATGACTTTGATGATTTGTAATAAACTGCCATTTGCCACCTAGACAAGCCAGTTTATTCAGATTAGCTTCTCTAATTTTTGTCTCCAATATACAAAAACCTAAGGCTTTTCCTTTAGCACAAAATCCTTTAAAGCATTCAGCTTTGAAGGATTATTTATTCAACGCACATTCAATACAATCAACGTCATAATCAATTAGCTTTCCCTTTGGAGCTTTTCCGATTGTTCCTACTACTTTTCCTAGAGGTGACCTGATCAAACTACTCCTCTTGATTATTACCATTATGTAATTAAGCCCTGGATAAACTTTGTTCATTATGTTGCCCATCCGAAGATTCTTTATTTTAATTTGCATCATTAGATTCCTGAACTTTTCCTCCTTTGTAGCAATCTTCTAGTTGAGTATGTAGAACTTCCATCATCTGATCAAATTCAGTTTTATTGCCCTTCAGAATGTCATCCCTTTTTTTAGGGGAGATGTTTACTATCTAAACCACTTCTTGGTTTTCTGCTATTTGTTCAGCCTCCTCAGTTTCTTTGATTTCTTTTGGATCATTTTTTGCTATACCCATCACTTCCCAATAGTCACCTTTTAAAAAGACCCTACCCGTCAGTTTCCATTCTTTGCCTTGAGCTTTGAGAGACAGTTTCCATTGGTATGTCACTAAGACTTTGTCTTCTCTAAGGGAGTTTACATCCACCAACCTTATAATAGGTATATTATCCTTCATTTCCTTAGACATATCTATGCTCACACATAATCTAGTAAATTCAACTCTTTTTCTCAGAGTAGTATTCTCATCCATGCAGATAGGTTTCCCCAAGTAGCTCGGCATACTCAATCCCTTTGTATTCCAATAATCCAATGGGATATTGTGAATGTTCACCCATAGGGGAATGTTCTTTGTTTTAATTTTTTCAAGTTCCATCCTCGGTTGCCAATTTTGGAGAAAAAGTGGAAGTTGAGAGATATGCCAAGGGCCCTCTTCTATTGCCTTTTGAGCTTCTGATTTGGAAGAAAAGGTAAAGATTATATTGTCTTTTTCAGTAAGCTTAACCTCCATTAGACCTCTTCCTTTCCAATTTCTTAAAGCCCACGCCTGTATAATAAGAAATGTAGGGCTTTTTTCTATGAAAAATTCGACCAGTGTAATTTCCCGTATCTTAGCTCCCTACTGCAAAACATCTAGAGTAGAAGCCACCATTAGCTTGCCATCAACCTCTACTGGAGGGCTGCATACCAAAGAGGAGTCAGAGTTATCTCCAACCACCTGTTTCCAAGTTTTCCTAGGTCTTTTAGCTGATTCTACCTCAGTAGGAATGAATCCCTTAGGAGAAGCAGTCGTAGTAGGGATTGGGATAGATGTAGAAAAGGATAGGGAAGAGGGGAGTGGTGCAAAAGGTTTAAAAGAGGAGGGAGGGGTGGAGTTAGGGTTAGGGTTAGGGGATATGGTTTGTTTAATGGTTGAAAGAAGAGTGGGAAATTGTGTGTCCATTTATTTTTGGTAACTAAAATTTCTGGGTTTTTTTTTAAATTTGAGCAAGAGATCAAAGGGCTAAAGGTGAGTTAAGTTTTCCTGGAGTTTGAAGAGATGACAACAACTGCTGCTTATGCTATGTTGTCTAGAGGAAAGGATGGCAATGGCGTGAGAAGGAGGGACAAAGAATGGGTAAGATGGAGGCAGTGGTAGATGTCTGGTTGTTTGTAGGTTGAGATCTGAGTCTAGGGGCTAAGCTAAGGTTTCTTTCTGGAGTTTCAGTTTAACTGATTTGTGATGCTATTTGGGGGAAGGAATGACAATTGTTCAGGAAAGACTGGTGGGAGAGATGGAAGCAGTGGTTGAGGTTAGGAGGCAGAGAGGACATAGCAGAGAGGCAGAGAGGTTCATATACAGACAAGGGAAGATAAATAATAGTCCATGTCTTAGTAGTTCGGCAAAACTTGTAGGGTGTAGATTGGTGTTTGAGATGGATGGTTAGAGACATTGATAACTTAAGATAACTCACATTTAGTAATGATTATATCACATTTCATAGGTGATAAATTTTAAAGTGCTTAAGAAAATCAACTTATAATAGTTACTGATTAAGGATGTAAATAATCAAAATTAATTAGACATAAATTGGATATCTTTTTAGTTCTCTAATTGTGTGTTCCTCTTCTTTTTTTTTCTTTTTTTTAAATGAATGGATTAAAATATAACACCATAGTGACTTTGTTCGATGACCCTTATAGAGCAACTAGGCTTTTAAAAACATATTTGGTGAGATCCTTCAAGGAGTAAGAGATTTATTTGGACAAATTACAAAAAATGCCTTACGTAACTTATATTTTAAGCAAACATGTCATAAATCATGTTTAATTAAATAAAAAAATATTTATGGTACAAATATGCGGAGGCATGAAAGATACAAATGTAGGAAAATTTTGAAATTAATTGAAGTTTTTTTGTCAAAGAAGAAACTGATTTTTAAATATCATATGAGTTAAGGTAACCTTTATAGTTAACTTTTATTTCCTTCCATCCTTATTTCTTAAACTTCATGTTCTTTAACTTATGGAATGCCTTTTACTTAATAATTTCAAACTAATTAATAAATAATTGACAATTAGGGCTTATGCAAACAAATGAAGATATTTATTTTTAGAACTCTTACAAGTTATTAATGTTGGAATGTGGCCCGATTAGTAATTATATTCTTTACTTATTAATAATATTATTAATATAATTAAGAAGCCTTATTTGTTGCATATTTCCTAATAATAGTAGACTAAATCTTAACCGTTTATTTCGATCACTTAATGGATGTACCAAATTAAAAGTTATAAATATATAAATTGGTCATCTCTATATTATTTATGGTTATAGAAAGTTTTTTCATAAAATTTTTTATTAGTAAGAGAGTCAAGAAAGAGAAACCAATTGTAACAAAGAATACAATGGTGTTTCTTGATCTCTCTACTATAATGGCACCTTTTGTATTTGGTATATAATATTATGCCTTAATTATTTATAACAATTGTTCATTCAAGATGCTAAAGTTACAAATGTTGGTTTTGATCTTATATGATAAAGATTATGCTTTTACATTTGGTATCAAAGCTAGTATTTAAATAAAAAAATTCATGATTCTTTATATTTTCTTTGGGGTTGTTAGCATTGTCAAGTATTGAGCATCTATTAGTTCTCATAGTGCTTTTCATTATATATTGTTCTTAAATACTTCTTTTATGAAGTATGGCTACCTTGGAATTGAAATTGAACGGTTTCTTTTGTTTTCCTAAAGAATATCAAGGTTCTCATATAGATGGAAGAACTTCTTTATCATGTTTAACTATAATCATTATTCTAAGCGTAGTTCTCTAATTGTATGACAACTAACTTTCTGGTCTCTAATTTTTGTTCAACTAATTTAACTTTAATAGTTGGCAAGGACACATTAGTTTCAATTTTATGGGAAGTTCATTTATTTATGAATACATTATTTTTCATATATGCTTAGATAAGTATATTTTAAAAAACCTAGTGTAAGATTGATACAATATGAAAGTGGTTTCACAATTATAGAATTCATCCACTGAGTAACATCCACAAACTCCTTTTAGTATGTTCATGTCTACATACTTGTTTAAGTTCAGTTTTTTATTATTTTGGTTCTCTCTATTTTAGAAATTTAAAGCCATATTTTGTTCTATTATAATTTTTTGTATTTTATTAATTTTATTAATGATCTCATGTTAGATTTATGTATGTCATTATTGAAATTTACTATAAGGTGTTATGTGTTAAATTTAAGCATGACATTATAAAATGATAGTTTGTTTGTTACTAAAGTCACCAAACTAATTAAGTGATTTTTAAGTATAAATAATCATTCATCCATAAAATACTAATTCCTATTATTAAATTAATTATATGTATAGATGAATTTTATTAGTTAATAGAACTTTAGAGTTTACCCATAGGTAAATCAATACTTTATGATTAATAAACATATAGGGGAAAATCAAATATTGCTTGTCAAATATGTCATGGGTCCAAAGATATTGATTGTATTTGATGAGTTTTGTTTGATTCTATGATAAAGTTTGTATGGTATTAAACCTATGATAGTATATTATCAAGTTTGTCCTAAAAAAATTGTAGTATATTCTAAATGTTTAATTGAGCATTTATGTATTTGCAACCATTGTTCTTCATTCACATGCTTCCTCTATTTTTTAAAATTAGATAATAATTCATTGCCAAAGATACAAGATCTAAGACTGGAACAATTACTAAGTGTTTGGATACAAAACTAACTCTATATACAAATTATAGTGACGTCATTTTAATAACGTTTACAAAATCACTTAAGTTAAACTCTCCAAACCATTACAAGTAGGATAAAGCTTATGTTCCACATGTACTTCATGCATGGTAATCCCTTGTTCACCTCAAGTTCAGATGTCTTTTGCCTTTGTTTTGTCTTTAGACTTAACTCCTTCCTTATATTATCATTATCTGTCGAGCTGACTATTTACTTTGTTTGTTCGCTTGTTTCCATTGTTGCATTCCTCAACTTTCTTTTAGCTAGGTTTCATCGAAGTTACTCCCTTATAACTTCAAAAACTACTAAGTCTAAACATTATTCTTCACTTTGATCTTGTACATGCATGCATAATTATAGAGATAGAACTACTACTTGAATGTTATTAGACAACACCTAGAAGTTGTATATGAATTAGGAATTCACTGGTCAGTTCTCCATATACGTACTATATTCTCACTAAGATGCTTTGAGTCTCTGCAAAGAATTTGTTGCTCCTTTATACTATCTAAAGTAAGTTGCTTCTTTCGTTGTGGTGTTTAATGGTTTGAATTTCTCTGAATGGTGTGAATAATTTAATTCCTATTTAAGTGTTTTGGATCTTGACTTAGCATGTTAGAAGTAAATCTTACTACCATTATAGGTACAAGTAATGAGGTTGTGAAATCAAATTATAAAGCATGGAAAGTTTTAACATATTATATCTTAATTTTATGCAAATGACTATTGCCAACAACATTAAGGCCATTATTCCATAAGAATACCTTAACAATACAAGAAAAATAGGTTTTAGCGAAAGAAATTATCGATGGAGATTAAAGATTTTTGGTCGAAAATCAAATTTGGCGACAGAAATTACTGACAGAAAGAGTTGTCGGAGAAACGACTATAGGTAAATTTTAGTGACGGAAATAAGTAATCCGTCGGTAAATTTAGTGACGGAATGTTATATATCTATTGGTTTTTAGCAACGAAAATTTGTATTTTTGTTAGTAAAATTTGGTAAATTTATCAACAAATTTACAATATTACGTCTCTAAATTTGTGACAGATTCCTAATATTTTTCTGTGAATTTACTGACGATAAATTGTAAGTCTATCGCTAATTTACCGACAGACATATAACATTCTATCGCTAAATTTACCGAAGAAAAGCATTATCCGTCACAAAATTTTTACCGACAAATTTTGTAATATCCGTCAAAAAATATAGTTATGATAAATTTTAACCGCCATTTCTCACTTCCTACCCGAGTTTTCTGTTGATAATGTTAATTTCTGTAAATAATATAACATTGATTAATAAATATAAAGTAAGCATTATTCTAATTGGTAATATAATAAAAATATTATATTGTACATGAATAAGTATCTTAAAAATAACTGTAAATTAAGAATTCATACAAAAACTTAAGAATAGCAGACTATTAAATACATTCACTAATCTAGAAGATATGCAGGTGGTGAAGGCAGATGCTTTGACTGCTGTGATGAGGTCCTGTCCCTTCCTTTCAACTCATCCATCTCATTACAGAGCTGAGTTATGCACTCCATCAGCCTCTCTACTATGTTCTCATGTTGAATGACTCTCTCATTTGATGTGGACCGCCTACTAGATCTAGCTGTAGAGTATGTGGAGGATTACGAATAGTATATGTTTACAAATGAACCTAACTAAATATCCTTCGACGGCGGTCCCTACCACCCATTGCATCAAGATATGCCTAACTCTCATTAACAATTTCAGATTCTGAGACTGTTATTAAATGATTTCTTATATTTGGTCCTATCATTATAATTTTTTGTGTTAATAAGTGATAATTTTAAAGAATTAGTATTAAAGTATAGACTTTACATACATGAAGTTGTTTGCATCGAGTGTTGACCAAGGTCACACCATCATGTTTCTTGATGTGAGTCAAAAAAACTTGGCATTGTGTAGGCTTCCTGCCTATAGAATTTTCTTGCATCAGAATAAATGTTATAAGTGAAATACAATTTACAAAAATTTCGATAGAGTTTCCTATATTTTTATAATATTTACTACCTGTTAGACAAAAAAATTAACTCAACAACACAGCCATTATTGGCACCAAACATTTATGACATTATTATTCTCTATAATATACATATATTTTCTTTCTAAATTTCATACATCAAATTACATTGAAATTAAATTTCATACGTCAAAGAACAAAAATCATATAAGTGTAAGGTTTTGATACTTACAAGTTGAAGTGCATGCTCCTAGTGGGTCAAAGATCCTCCAATATGTACGGGTAAACTCTCTCTGTTTGATCCTCTACATCTGTTGGCAGAATTGTGCTCTAAAATGACCATGCCTTGGGTGATGCCTAATACTGCTACCAACGACTTCATATTTCTTCAGATATATAGTGGTCATACACCATTCTTGTGTATAGAACCAAGAAAATCTCTATAACCTGTACGAGCTCGCCTCTCCCATATATTATAAATTACATCATCAAATTTTGAATACCAAAAAAATTCTTTTTGAAAAAAAAGAAAAACATACTATAAGCACTTATAAATGAAAGTATTTATATAAGTAATGTATAAAATTAGATAAAATCAAAATATTAAAGAATATATTTTTTGTGCCTCAAACTCCTGATAATAAAAATCCTTTGTCGCCTGAGAGACATTCTTCCATGTATAACCCTCAAGATCTATCCTTACCTTAAACTTGAATGAGATATTTCTAGAGCACGTTACAAACGAACCCAACCGAATATATAAGTTGGATTAGATATTTCTGGAAAACATGGTAACATGAACCTTGGCCATAACAAATCATGTTTACTTTTTTATAACATATGTTTAACTTGAAATTCACATTTTATTGAATATTCTAGTAAAAGAACAATATAAATTAAACACAAATAACATTATATTGATGATGCAATAATAGATTTATTTGTATAATATTCAATTACAAACACAAATTAATTGAAATCATCACTTAATTGTAAATCAAAATCATCGTCTTCTTTTTCTAAAGAATTAGAATCAAACTCGGGCCCCTATTCAGATTTCTAGCCCTCCTCATCCTCTTCAGATGAAATTTCAACATATTCATTATTTGGATCGTTCAAAGGTTCATTCTCTTCATATGTCACACATGCATTTATTTCATTAACATCTTCCCAAAACGCTTCACTTTTAATTCTCTTATTTTTATGGGAGCTGTATAACGAGTTTCCAACCTATATATCATCCTAGGAGTTTATTATGCAAAGAATTGTCATGTCAATTACGTGAATTTCTCATGTTAATACTAAGTTTGAATTAATTACATTGAAGTTCAAGTCTTTATGTTTCAATTTTAACAAATTCCCAAACATAAATACTTACATTATTAAACCCTAGCCTAAAAATTCATCAATCATTGTTAGAGGTAAAATTGCAAAGAACAACACAAAATCGTTCACATTGTAAACATTACTTAATTGAACGACCTACCTTAATAGACGAACAATTGCAAACTACAAAGAAGAAAGATGAGGTTGGACAATTATTAATGCTCTTCAACACATAACACGGTCTATAAGAAAGACAATAAGCAATTACATATTAATGTTTTCATATCCTACAACTTATAATATTGCTTAAGCCATTCTATGCTTAAAAAAGAACAATTAACTCAATTTCATCATATCCATTTTTTGCAATATCACATATGGTGTAACATCCCGTTTCCATACAAAGGGTTTGAACCCTAGAAATTAGTACATGTGAGAGGGAAAAAAACACATCTCATGCTCATGCATTATATAAGGTGTACATGCATTGATGACATTTCTCGGTATAAGTGTTAATAAAAGTAATTGTTATAAAATGTGGTTTGTAAATATGAAAAATTGATTGGAGAGGGTCATTAAGGTTTTAGAATTTTTAGTGAATTTTTGGAAATTTTTTTAGAATTTTCAGGGTCTTTTTCGGACTAGGAAAAATGCCAAGTGGCAGACTGATTATTTTTCGGTAGTAGAAATTACTGTCCAATGGCACTGAAAATTTAGATAAATGATTTCAGATTTATTGAAAAGTGTCATACAAAAATTGGGAGACAATTAGAGTAGAATTTTGAAACAAATGGACTAGTTAAATAAGAAAAATCAAGTGAGACCATAAGGAAATGACATGCCACACCACATGCTATAACCCACGTTATTATATTGAAAGACCAAGTCATTTCTTGTTTTGTCTTGCTTTCTCCTCTTCTACGTGACTTCTCCATGCTCTTTAAGCTTCTTCATCTTCTTCATTTCGGTTTGTTGCCAACCTTCACCAAAAATTGAACCTAGCTTCCTCATCTTTCATTTGCTACTTCCACCATGTCATCTTCTTCATCTCCATAAGAAAACCCAAACCATCCAACCTTCAAGATGATGATAGTGGATTGTGTGGAGAGCTAGGGTTTCATATTGATTGAAGAAGCTTTGGGTAAATCAAGTAAGTATAAGCATCACTCTCCTTGAATTGATGAATGAAACATGATTAATGATGTAGGATGAAAATCTGGAAATTGTTTTTGATTATGTTTCAAGGATTTAGCCATAACTTTTTATGTGATTATGCAATTGAGATGAGGTTTAGCTTGAATTAAACTTGAGAAGTTTGGCTAGAATTATTATGAAGGAAGCGCTGTCCAATTTTGACTTGAAGGGTTCTGAATTTTAACTTGAAAGTGGGCAAAATGTGCAGCATGAACAGTAATTCGAGATTTGTGACCTGAAACTTTGGGGGATTTTTCTAGGATGATTAAGACAGATTTTGCTAAATTGGTCTTCATAAAAATTAAACATTTTCTTGTTAGCTTTCTATCACCACTAAGTATGACATTTTTCAATTTTGAGGTTGAAAGCTATGACTTGTTAACTTTCAGATGATATTTCATTTATTAATGTGCTTTGTGTGTGAAATGTCTCTAAGTATGGGTTTTGTGGTTATTGTATTTTGAAGCCAATGCTAGACTGTTATGGTTTCAATTAGCTCAAGTGGTCTTATGAAAAGTTGTAGGGGAATGTCTTAGCTTTGTGATAATGTATAATATGCTATTTTTGGATGTAATAATTGTAAGTTATGATTTTTAGAAGTTGTGTTACTGTTGATATGGTTTAGGTGATATTTAACAGAGCAGCCACAATCATGTGAGAATTTGACCTAGTTAAAGGTAGATTTTGCTTCTAAGTTATTCATGAAAGTTAGAGAATGTGTTATGATCTTTCCATTGATATAAAGCATGGAATTTTTGGACAATGGGATAGGAAGTTATGATTTGTAGAACTTGTGTTACTGTTCAGGATGACATTTGTTGGACAGAAACTTTGATTGAGATTATGACCCATTTAGAGGTTGAATTTGCTTCCAAGTTGTTCATGAAAGTTGTAGAATATGTTCTGTTCTTTCTTTTGACATAAAGCTTGGAATTTTTTGAAAAGGGAATGGGAAGATATGATTTTTAGAAGAATGTTGTATTGTTTTGGAAAATTGTGATTAGGCATAAACTTTAATTGAATTTTTGACATCCTTAGGGGTGAAATTGGTTTGTGAGTCCTTAAAGGAACTTATAGGGTTTTCTGTGATCTTTCCAATGAGACCTCAATTGTGATTTTTGGACACTTGTGGGAAGAGTTAGGCATTATGGTAGAAGAGAGGGAAATAAGTGCAAATTTTCTTATCTTTTTGTTTTGTTCTAATTTGACCCTTTTGCTATTCTTTTGTATATAACTTTTTCATCCGACCTCCGATTGACTTGATTTTCGAGGCGTCGGATTTGTAGGTCGTTTAATTACCTCTCCATGAGAATTTATGACTTTTGGCAATGAAATTGAATATGATGGATTAAATAAAAGGGAGAGGACCGATTTATTTTTTTTTCTGGACAGTGTTTTAGTAATATTCGGACCTATAGAGATTCGAATTGAGTAATTTTGGTGTCTATGGATTCCGAAGACAAAGGGGAACATGTTTTATTAAAGATAGGTTGCCTAGGTTATCTAATGTTGACGATCTCATTGATCAAGAACGGTAGACCCGAAAGTGTGTGTTTTAGAAAAATTGAGAAAAGCATAAATTGCAAGGTTAATGACTTTAGTGAGGCTTAAACCTAGGAAGAATTGAGTTTGGATATGGGAGTGGGTTTGTGATGATATTTGTGGAATAATACCGGGATTATCATGAACATGCATCGTACATATATGTGTATGAATGAATGCTTATAATGGTGCAAAATTATTAATGTGTGTGCAACGTATTGCATAAATGGGTTGTGCAGGTTAAAAGTCCGCAGTCAGACATTTCCAAAATTTTGAAGCAATTGCTAATCTGGAGCGTACTGTGAGTAGACCGAGATGGTCTCATTTTATTCTTTTCTCTATTTTGTTTCATTTTGTATAGATTGATTACTGAATGTGATTGATTATTGGGTTCCGGACATGAGGTCCGATGATTGTGATATTGAAGTGCTACTTAAATGTGAATTGGATGATCTATGTGTATTTAAAGTGATTGACAAATGTGTTTTGAATGTGCTTTATATATGATAAGTGAAATTGCATATGTATGAGATATGTTTCTTAACTCTACTGTTGAGTGTCGGACTACGGTCCGATGACATGTGAAAGTGAATGTATGGGAATGATGCATTTCATTGCATAAGTGTATGAAATATAATGGCTGTTATGACCAGAGTAGCCACCGATCAGAGCTTTAAGCTTAACGACTGAAAATGAGCTTTGAGCTCATAAGTGATTCAGAGCCTCAGGCTCGTTTAACGAGCCCTGTATCATCCAAATGGATAAGGGACAGTTTAGGCACTCAGTTACAACAAGATAACAAATGAAAAATAAGTCTCATGTGCATTGCATATGTATAGTATAAATGATTAAGTGTATCGAATGTGAATAATATGAATGTGAATGTGGAATGTATGAGTTATGTGTTATGTGAATGGGTGAGCCATCGATGATGGTCACTCACTGAGTTCGCAAAACTCACCTAAAATTTGCAATTATTTTTCAGGATTTGAAGAATATCCCGTTAGGTAAACGGGAGTATAATCACTGCATACAAGGGAAAGCTAGAAGTCGGGATCAGTTCACGTCTGCCTTGTGTCTTTTTCTTTTCGCACTGAACTGTATTTTCCACAAAGTATTGTACTTAGTGTATTTGAATATATTTGGTGTGTATAACTTACCGATTGGAACAAAAGTTTGCAAAAGAGATTGATCATAGTTTAATGTGGTTTGTTTTTGGAATGTGCAAATCGAAATTCTAGTTTTTGAAAACAAAAATTTGACAATTTTTGTAAATGAAAACGTTTCTAAATAAAAGTGGTCCTAAAGTTGCGATTCTTGATTTGCGCATTTTCTTAAAAAAATATTTATACTGAGTTTTTGACTAAGTGATGTAGCACGCTACCCTCACAGGGCACGGACTTGGATATCGCCATCGATGTCAGGTGCGAGTCATGCGGGAGTGGGGTGTTACATGTTAAAGGTAATTGTTGGGTCCCGTTTTCGAAACCCAACCTATCGATCAACTAATCATCTCATACGATCATACCTTAGCTAATATCGCTTCTTTTTTTTTTAAACATCATTCAAAGTAATT
>JANIHZ010064983.1:0-18176 GCA_027478365.1 Erythroxylum rufum | reverse complement strand
CATGCATTAACCTCAAAATATCATTTCAAATCACGAATATTCATTTTTCTTTGCACAAGAATAACTCATCACCATTCCAATCTTCCAAGAAAAGATTCGGGGTCCAACAATTAGCCTCCCAAGACTTGTAATGTAGTTGTTTTTTCCCTTCTATGCAAAAAAAAAGAGAAGAAAACATTAGCTTTCAATTTTTTTACCGAGAAAACGCTCTGTACCTACTATTGTTCACTACTACTGTTCATCTTCGTTTTTGCGCTACCGTTCTGTTGTTACATATCATTCAGTGGTTCTCATGGCAACCCTAATGCATGAGGGTCATCTCCCCAAGAAGGTTAGGCTCCGCAAACGTGATGAGGATCCTCCCCCTGACCCCAAACCTACTTATAGTGCGGTCTTAGGCAACTCGACAGTGGACGTTGAACCAGTGCTGCCTTGTTCATGGCCTATGTAGGAGTTTATCGAGCCAGAGGAAGGCGACATAACCCGTCTAATGGGGGAAGCTGGTACCGGTGTTCTGCTCTCCCAACCTTTCAAGGAAAAGCTTGACAAACAGTGGGAAAAATCCATTGTTATCAAACTTCTTGGACGTCGTATCGGCTATCAAGTTCTCTGTTCTTGATTGACAAATCTGCGGCGTCCGAAAGGCCCCATGAAGGTTATAGATTTGGACAATGAGTATTTTCTGGTGAAATTCATTGAACATAGCGACTTCATGAATGCCCTCACCAATGGACCTTGGGTCATTTTCGGGCATGCTTTATCAGTTCAACAATGGCAACCTGATTTTCATCCCTCCCAAGGTAAGGCAACACGAGCTGTGACATGGATCCGGTTCCCTGAGCTTTCCATTGCTCGATATCACCCACTGATACTCGCAGCTTTGGGGAATCAAGTGGGACAAACCGTGAAGATAGATAAGACAACATTGCAGACGCAAAGAGGAAGGTTCGCGTGAGTTGTTGTGGCCATCGACCTTACCGTCCCTTTACGCAACACAGTGGAGCTCAATGGTGAGAAATGTTGGTGGCTTATGAAGGACTCCCGATAATATGCTTCAACTGTGGTATGGTTGGACATGAGTCTACCAAGTGTCAGTCGATCTCACAAGACCCAAACAGTCCCCCAACATCAACTCCAAGGCAGAGTGATGTTTCCACACCGCAACGAGGACTGGAGGGTACCGGGACAGTTGTTCAGACAGAGGCACGTGCTAACGGGTATGGTCCTTGAATGGTGGTGCAACGGCGAGCTACTCTTGTCTCAGTACAACGTCAAAATCACAGAAACCATACTAAGCAAAATACGGTTTCTAAGGTGGGAGGTTCAAGATTCGTAGCATTGACAGAGCTAGAGACTATAGACAATGACACTGCTGCAGGGAGGGAGCCCACTGCTTAGAGAGACTTGACAGGAATAGGTAACCGGTTTAATCTAACTGATTTCATTAGTATGGGACCTACAAAGGGACAGGATGGCGCCTCCACTTCCTATAGCAGTAAAAGAATTACAAGGGCTGCTTTAAAAGGCAAATCTAAGGTTACTTCCCTTCCAATTACTAGCATACGTCCAAAGTCAAACAGTCGCCCTAAGGTAGGTGCGACCAGCAGCACCGAGGTACCCCTTATTCCTACAGCTTAGGATAAACATATTGCTATTAATATAAATTCCCATTTAGAGCTAATTTGTGATAACAATGTCCTAACATCTAATGATATAGTAGTGGCAGAAAATTGTCCCATGCAGGAAGGGCCGGATAATTCGGAAATGGAAGGTGGTGGTCAGGAGCCAGAATTATTACCTCCCTATGAGCCCCCCCGATGAAGCAACGACGGAATTAACTGCGGCTCTGAATGAGGCACAAAAGATGGATATCCTGGAGAGTGACAGCACGGGCAATCTCTCGGATAACGTTAACGTACACTCTAATGTACAGATGCTCGATCAATGCCCAAGTATTTGATGTCAATTCTCTTATGGAATTGTCAAGGAGCGGGGGGACGAATATACAGGTAATATTACGTAATTATATAAGTATATATGACCCTGGTATTCTGTTTTGTTTGAACCTCGCATTAGCGGGCACAGGGCTAGCACCGTGATTAAGAAGTTAGGTTTCGATTTCTCTTTCAGGGTCAAAGCTGTCGGCTTTTCAGGCAAAATTTGGGTCCTTTACAAAGATGGCATTGAGATCTCTGTGGTCATCGCTCATCGAAAATTCATCCATACCAAAGTCAAGTATGGTGATCTTTCATTTGATTTTATGCCAGTCTATGCCAATCCTCAACCTCACTCTCAAAAAGTCCTCTGGCATCTTTTAGGTTGGATAGGTCATCTTACATCTGACCCCTAATTGGTAGGGGGTTACTTCAATGTTAAACTGGAGGCTTCAGATAAACAAGGGGGAGCTATGGCCACTTGTATAGTGAATAATCATTTTAGGGATTGGGTTAATCAGAGTGGGCTACATGATTTGGGTTTTATGGGATCGAAATTCACTTAGTGCCGAGGCACGATACAAGCCCGATTGGACCGGGTGTTTGGATCGACTTCCTGGCTAAGGGCTTTTCCCCATACGGCCAATCAACATTTACCCTTTTTGGGTTCCGACCATCGTCCCTTGTTATTTCATCTAACTAGCTCCCCACCTCAAGAACCGAGATCTACTGGGTTTCGTTTTCAAAACGCCTAGTTAACTCATCCAGGATTCAATGAGGCAGTGTCTAAGCATTAGCTTCCGGAGGATGAGACTTTCAGCAAACCCCTCACCAATTTCGCTCTTCATTTCACGCGATGGAATAAAGAAGTGTTTGGCAATATCTTTCATCGAAAAAACGTTTTCTTGCCCGGCTGGAGGGAATTTAGCGGGCGATGCAGAATGACACGTTGGACGAGCTTCTTGACTTAGAAAAACGCTTGAGCACTGATCTTTTACATGTGATGTGTGAGGAAGAAATATATTGGCATCAACGAGCCAAATGTGAATGGATTTCAAAGGGTGATCGTAACACCAGGTTTTATCATACTGTCACTCTTACAAAAAGGAGGAAATTGAAAATAGAGCGTCTTTTCGATGACATAAGATCTCTAGTGTCGGGTTCCGAACATCTTAAAGCTCTAGCGAGGAATTTTTTATCCACTTATATACTCCTGACACTGGGGTGGTTCCTCCATTGCCACATTCTGGCGGCTTTCCTTACCTTTCAGCGAATCGGATTCACGAACTTGAAAGTCCCATCTATGAAACTGAAGTCCGGAAGACAGTTTTTTCCATAAACCCAAACAAATCCATGGGCATTGATGGGTTCAATGCACTTTTCTTTCAAAACCAATGGGATAAGGTAGGAACTATAGTGGTCGCTCTGATTCAAGCCATTTTTCGACTGGATCACTGGGAACAAGAATTAAACCACACAATCCTAGTCTTAATTCCTAAAATTCCTGCTCCTATCAGTATTACTCAGTTTAGGCCCATAAGTCTTTGTACGGTGTTTTATAAAGTGAAAGCTAAACTTATTGTAAATCGGTTGAAACCTCACATGGATTACCTTGCCAAGGAGAATCAATGTAGTTTCATTCCAGGACGACAGATCACTGACAATATAATCATTACACAGGAAGTGATCCATTCGATGAGGAATAAACAAGGTAAACAAGGATACCTTGCTCTGAAGGTCGACCTTGAGAAAGCCTATGATAGGCTTCGTTGGGATTTCATTCATAATACCTTAACTGATATTGGGCTACCTTTTAACTTCATCAAGGTCATTATGAAATCCGTGACGACGGTGTCCTTCTAGATAGCTTGGCAAGGAACTCTTTCTGACCCTTTTACACCTTCTCGAGGCATTAGACAAGGGGATCCGCTTTCACCCTATCTTTTTATGCTTTGCATGGAACGATTAGGGAAACTTATTACTCAGGCAGTACATCAAGGTCATTGGAAACCAATTCGTTTAAGCTCTTCGGGACCTCCCTTATCTCATTTGTTTTTTGCTTATGATCTTGTCCTTTTTGGCGAAGCAATAGAGGCGCAGACGCAAGTAATCACAAGGACACTGGAAACTTTTTGTAGGGCGTCAAGGCAAAGCATTAACTTTACGAAAACTTGGATATTTTTCTCCAAGAACGCTCCTAGCAATACTGCACGTTGTCTTAGCCATGCGCTGCAAGTTACCAAAACGAGCAATCTTGGGAAATATTTAGGAGTCCTTTTGCTTCATGAGCGTACCACTCGTAATACCTATCAATATATTTTGGATAAGGCCCAACAAAAGCTGAATGGTTGGAAATCTAGAATGTTATCTTTAGCAGGTAGAGTTACACTCACACAATCAGTAATCTCGTCCCTGCCTATCTTCACGATGCAAACGGTACGCCTTCCTTGTCACCTGTGTGACAATCTGGAAAAAAATAATGAGGACTTCATTTGGGGGTCATAGGACAGACAAAAGAAAATTCACCTTGTCAATTAGGCTAAAGTGTGTACTCCCAAGAAAGCGGGGGGACTGGGACTTAAGTGCATTCGATCGATGAACGATGCTCTCCTCACGAAATTCAGATAGGACTTGCTTACTAGACCTCAGGCACTGTGGGTCAAGACTCTGAGGGCTAAGTACCGGGTAGACACTCATCATATCCCGCAGACGTTAGTAAGGAACGGAGCTTCGATTATTTGGCGAGGGATTTCAGCGACGTGGAATCTTGCGCGCTAAGGCGCTAAATGGCAAATAGGCAATGGACGACGCATCCTTTTCTGGCTAGACGATTAGGGCCCTCTCTATTTAGTGGCTCAAACCGAAATCCCTGAGAGCATTCTCAACGCTACAATTTTTGATTTTAAGGACAAGAGTGGCAACTGGCATTGGCAATTATTCCAACATTATCTTCCCGCCACTATTTGTATGAATATCACGTCCACCAATACTCACATCAACGACCGTGAGGACGATAAATTGATCTGGGGCCAAACTTCTCATCGGAGATTCACCGTAGCGTTTGCTATGATCTTATTGAGACTATACAAGCAACGTGTGACCCGTCATCTGACTATAGAAAATGGTTGTAATTTCTGTGGACAAGAGGAATCAATCCTACACGCTTTACGGGACTGTACTCAGGTAAAATCCTTCTGACACAAATTTCCTCATGACATGGTTGGTAGGGACTTCTTCAGTCAGGAGGAGGGAATCTGGCTCAGGTCCAACCTTAGTCATCACGTGCAACTGAATCAGGCAGCGTGGACTACTATTTTTGGCGTAGCCTGTTGGTTTCTTTGGAAATGGCATAATCATAACATTTTTTAGCCGGGTTTTGTTTGGCCAATCGACGATACTAAAATTGTCATGGACTATTCTATTTGGATCACATGAGCCAGTGAGATGGAAAACTGGGTCTTTCAGTGCCAGGGGCTATCTTTGGGTACTTTAGTCGGATGGTGCGGTGAAATTGGGGTACAATATTGCTTCAGCAGGTGGCGTGATAAGGAACTGTTAAGGGCACTGGTGTGTCGGCTTCTTACAGAATATAAGAGTCGGCGATCCTCTATTAGCCGAACTCTGGGGTGTGTATTCAAGTCTCATACTGGCTTGGGAATGGAGCTATCGGCGTGTGATAGTTGAAGTAGATTCGTTAGAGGTCATTAATATTCTTTCATCATCCCTGAGTGATCTGATTGAGAATTCTTTTTTGGTGACAAGTATCCGAGACTTAATACTTCAAACATGGGAGGTGCAACTTAAATATACATATCGAGAAGGGAATCAATGTGCTGATCAATTGGCTCATTTAGCCTTTTTAGCAAAGCAGGGCTTGCATACCCTTCAAGAGTATCCAAAGAGCATTTTGGATGCGTTATCCCGAGACATACATGGAACCCTATACAATAGAAACCTTCGTAGGGGTCTAGGATTTACGAGATAGTCACTTTTGTTTTTCTTTCCTTTGTACCAAAAAAAAATGCATCACTTAATTCACTTCCTTATATATTTACGACTTTGTCCCTTTCAATTTTGGCGTGTTCCCTTTGTCAATTCCTTTTCCTTTCCCTATCTTTGTAACATAACGTCTCTCTCTCGAATTGATTGAAATATTACACCACGTTAACTTTGATGATGGGTAAAGTCTTTTAAGTTTTATTTGTCTATTTATTTTTTAAAATGGGAAAAACAGAAACTTGGACATCATTATACAAAACTAATTTCTCTGACACAACTCCTTAAACTGCAATTAGCTATAGCCTAGTTATCTCTCACTCTTTCATTTGACAAGCGTTAATGAGAAAATGTGACTGGTTGGCTTTTCGAAAAGGCCAGGAATCAGACAGAATCATAACATAAACAGAAAAACGTTAAAAAAGAAAAACTCTAAGGCTTTTGTCGTCGTCGTATAGGGATAAGAAGCCTGCCTTGAAGGTCACTACACGGTATAATGTTGTTGAATTGTGTCAATGTCCAGCCCTTTCAACTTCACCACTGATTCAACGTGACCTTTAAGGGTAGTTAGCTCCCTTAGCCTGCGAAAAGCAAAACTTGAACAAAATGAATTGAGTGGAGTTGTGTATTTATGATTATCCATTAAAATAGAATCCATTCCTTACCTTGCCACCTCAGCCCGCCTCCTGGCTTGCTCTGCGATCTCTGAGAGTTCTCTGTAACCACTCTTGTCAGAAAACAGATTGGTTGTTTCAGGTGGTTGAAGACCATGAAGGGTTCTTTGAGCCGTAGCCCATTGAGCTTCTCTCTCTTCTTTACCATAGTCTTTCTTTGTGGTGAAGGCAGTCTGTTATTTTGAAAATATGAAAAAAAAAAAAGGGGGGGGGGGGGGATTAAAGAGAGTCTGCGTAAGGAGACTTGGAATTCACATCACACCGTGTCATTAAACAACAAAACCAAAAAAAAAAAAAAGGCATTACCTTGTTCTCCAATAGATTGTCCCAAGCCTTTCCGCTAAGGATGTAGCGAATGGCAAACTTGAGTAGATCAAGCGGCACATAAGTCACCACACTATAGAGCCATATCACACCAGCCCAACCCCAGCCCATTCCCTTGATACGTGCGAATTTCCAGTTTGCATACACTCCTATCAACGTTGCCACCTGTTTGTTACGCACAACCAATTCACATTTAGGATAGTATGATCAATAGCAGAATGTACCCACCCACAATAAATAACACTACATGATTTTAAGTATAAGGGTGAATGAATCAATAATCTTTAGGTTCACAGAGATCCTGAAATAGCATTCGAGTTTCAAGTACTGCCTTTAATATGATAATTACGTTTAAATAATGATCCAAGAGCACAAAATGCAACCAAGAAACAAGATAGCTAATTAATGAAACTACTCACCAGCTGTGCTATGATGAATGCACCGACTAGAAGAAGTCCAGGACGTTCTAAATAAGACCAACCGCGAGACCTGGTAACGAATATAAGGGCCTGGCTCACAATGCTTACTTGTAGGTATAAGGCTGCCATCATTTCATGTGGTTTGTCATGTAATGATCTTACTCCAAACTTGTCCTACATTGACCAACGGCAAGATGTAAAAGCTGAAGAATCATAAAGAAAACCACCACAATAAGATGCAGGATGTGCTTACTGAAAAGAAGTCAGTCTCTCTCATGGCCCAGAAAAATATCACTGTCATCAGTGCCAGATAACCTCCAAGCACAACTCCAGTACTGAATATCTCTCTAAGCTTCCAGCTATCAGGCTGTGGAGATGGCTTCACTCTATCCTTTGATATTGTCATAATTGTCCCTGAGGTATGCAATTAACGAAATATACTCATCTTCATGGCGAATGACTACAAGTTTTGCAAAGAGTTGTATCTTCACAAACATCTACGTATCTTACCATCATTCAGTATGGCGATAATTAGTACCATGAATGGAGCAAAGTCAAACTTCCATATCAAGGCAATAAACATAAAACCAAACTGCAGGAACATTAAAAAAAATTTAAATAAATGTCTAACGCAGTCTGATAAAGGTTTACAATGTATTTGAAATGTGCTTTAGCACTTACAACAATACGGATGGTAATTGAAACTGCATATATCTGCAAAAGACAACAAAAAGAACAGTGTCAGTTCGGACACTTCAAAACCCATAGAACGGATCAAAACTTGCAAGCTGAGAAGGATAATATAACTAACAGTATAATTCTTCATCCTCTGAAATATGGCCCTGCTGGTTAGCACAGCACTTATAATCACACTAAGCCCAGGTTCAGTGAGAACGATATCAGAAGCACTTCTAGCAGCATCTGTTGCATCGGCAACAGCAATTCCAATGTCTGCCTTCTTCAAAGCAGGGGCATCATTAACACCATCCCCTGTCATTCCACATATATGCTTCCTCTCTTGTAGCCTCTTAACAATTTCATATTTGTGCTCTTTAACAAGCATAAAAGTTGTGTTAGAAGAAGCAAGATTGGAGTTCTACAATTGAACTGTAGGCATGAGATAATCAGATATTCAGTAAACAGTGTGTATACATGGCCTGGCCTTTATGTTTCAGTCAAAAAGAAAATCTAAAGGCATATTTTCATAAAAGAGAGAAGTCACATTTTTTAAAATCATGTGTGGGCGTCAGGAAGCACACTTTTTGCACACTATATAAACAACTTCAGGCATAGAAATCACCTGGGAACACTCCAGCAAATCCATCAGCCTTTTCAATCAACTCGTCTACAGGAAGAGATGCAATAGAAGCATCCTTATCTTGTCCTAGGAGTGAGGAAGAGGGATACATGTTTGTTCCCATTCCCAGTCTCCTGCCAGTTTCCTTTCCGATGGCAAGTTGATCCCCTTTACAATCAGAGAACAGTTCAGAAGTTGTAAGCCTTGAAAAGCCAACTTCTTATTTGTAATAGCTACAAATTAAGGGTTTACGGTTTACCAGTAATCATCTTAACATTCACACCCAGGTTGAGGGCTCTTCTGATGGTTTCAGCACTGTCATGCCTAGGAGGATCAAACAGAGGCAACAAACCAACAAACTGCCATGGTCCACCAGGACTGTCTTTTGTTTTTTCAGGAACTTCCTGTAGAAATGAATTGAAGCAACAATAAGATCTGCTTCATCTGATTAACAGAAATTGAAAGCAGATGAAGCTCAGACTATACACCTGTCTTGCAACAGCTAAAGATCGAAGCCCACGTTCAGCAAACTTATCAATCACTGAATGAACCTTCTTTCTGACATCCTCCTTGCAATTGCATAGGTTTAAGATCTGTAACCAATCACAAGAAAAAAACAAATAACTTAGTGCTGGGCCTAGATATTTCATTCATCATTTAGTACTGAAGTAGAAGCAGTATTACCTGCTCAGGTGCACCTTTGCTTGCTCGATGCCAGTTGCCATCACTGTCAACGTAGGTAAGAGCAGTCCTCTTGTCCACAGGATTGAAAGGGAAAAAATGAACCTCTCTAATGCCAGCTCGTGCCTGCCAATTGCCAACAGTGGTTATAAATCCCCGATCTATTGTCAATCACTGAAGCAAGAAACCAGTGAGGAAAAGGCATTAGAAGTTAAAGAGTACCTCCTTTGGGTCTGCAAGCATGCCAACAATTGCAGCATCAATGGCGTCCTGATTTTCAGTTCTTGAGGCTCTCGCTGCAAGAAGGATAACTTGCTCTTTTTCAATACCCTTTACAAACACTTCAATTAAGTTTCTATCCACGGTCAGCTTGTTCAAAGTCAAGGTCCCAGTTTTGTCACTGCATAAAACATCCATGCCTGCCATTTCCTCAATGGCAGTCATTCTCTTAGTTATAGCGCCTTGCTGGGACAGCCTATGGGAACCAATAGCCATGGTGACGGATAAAACCGTTGGCATAGCAATTGGAATTCCCCCAATTAAAAGAACCAGTAAGTTGTCGATTCCATCCCTGTACTTGCGATGCTGAATTGGGTACATGACAATTATCTCAATGGCTATCCCAACGGCAATCGAGCATATGCAGAAGTTACCAATTGCAGTAAGAACTTTCTGGAAATGTCCAACTTGATTGGTGCTGTCCACTAGATGGGCAGCTTTACCGAAGAAGGTATGCTCACCGGTTGCAATAACAACTGCTTCAATTTATCGTGATTGGTGGATATTTAATGGGATCGTGGCGCATGACATGAATCCTTTTTCCTCATAGAGTGCGCCTGTAGCGCACCAGCGTAACCTGCGCACCACCCCACTCCCACCCTCATCCTCCCAATCCAATACCCAACAATATCACACTACCCTCCCTGTACCCACTTCGACGAAGAATACGATATCTGCGATAATATCTACTACTGCTTCATCTCCTGTTCGGGTTCTTTCCTCTGATCCATGTGGAAATCTAGAGTCTATGCGGACGTCAACGTTCTTCATCACAGGGAGTACTGGGATTATGAGTCTCTCACTGTTCAATGGGGGTAATTGCTTTTTCTTGATCTTTTTTAGAACCCTAATCGTTTAGGTTTAATCTGCTTCCTTTATCATTTCTTCCACTTTTGTTCTCTGAATTTCTTTTGAGTGCGATTGGTATCGATGCTTTATTAAAACTTTTAAATAATTTGGCCTCGATTTGTTTTGGCTGATTACCTACACTGAGCTAAGTGCGATTTTCTGGTTCAGTAGAGTACATCGGTCAAATGGACTCTACTTCTTGATGGATTCAATGGACGGTGTTGGATCGCTTGATGGGCTGTGTTACATGAAAAGAATTGTGTAATTGAATGAGTGAAGCGAAGTAATGTGTGTTTGGTGTATTTGCTGCTATGAAGTCTTAAAACAGCTTCAAGATAGTGTTTCAAAAGAAATTTGTTAAAGAGTTACACGTCCAGCGTTAATAAGATAATCACGCAAATGAAACCATGATACCAAGATACTTTCAGATTTGGGTTGCACAAAGTTATTGACTTCACATTTGTTTTTGCGTTCTTTAGGTCTGTCTGTGTTAGTTTACTCCTTGCAATGTGTTGGTTTATGATCAGACTTGATTAATATATAATTCTGGGATTCTTATACTTTTCATTTGTCTGCACTAATCATAGTGTTTTACTTCTTCTGCATTGTTCTTGAGCTTGTTATATTGTTTTCAGCGACCAAGATGATTATGAAGTTGTTCGAAAAGTTGGGAGGGGGAAGTATAGTGAGGTTTTTGAAGGCATTAATGTGAATAGCAAAGAGCGGTGCATAATCAAGATTCTCAAACCTGTAAAGAAAAAGAAGGTGATTGTTTCAATGTTTTTATAATTTGTGGGTGACATAATTTGCAAGCTCTTTACAACAATTCTTTGCTGCAAACCAAGTTGGGAAGTAGTTTGGGGCATAGCGTGATAGTTTATTGATATCTCTGCAGATAAAGAGAGAAATAAAGATCCTGCAGAACCTTTGCGGTGGCCCAAATGTTGTGAAGCTTCTGGATGTTGTCAGAGATCAGCATTCAAAAACTCCTAGCCTGATATTTGAATTCGTGAACAGCACAGATTTCAAAGTTCTGTATCCCACTTTGACTGATTATGACATCCGCTACTACATATACGAGCTTCTCAAGGTAATTTGTGTGTAACATCTCTCTGCCCCTCACATAAATGATACATCATGAGAATAGAATGGACAGTTTTTAATAAATGAAGTTCTCTTTTCTTGGTACTGCAGGCATTGGATTACTGCCATTCACAAGGAATAATGCATAGGGATGTCAAGCCTCACAATGTTATGATAGACCATGAGTTAAGAAAGCTTCGTTTGATAGACTGGGGTCTTGCTGAATTTTACCATCCTGGCAAAGAGTATAATGTTACAGTGGCATCAAGGTTAGAATTTTGATGACATCTTATCCAATTTCTTTTGTCCTCAATATGATTTGTAGTTATATGAAATGCTCCAATAATGGCCTGCACAGGAAAAAAATTGAAACTAATCTTGTTTTGCATAGTAGCAAATCAGAATCATATGGCATGTTCTCTGTCTCTAGATTATTATGTAAGACCATGTATTTAACGCTGATCTGCGAGATTATCGAAAGGAACCTCCCTTTGTTGGTGGTATATATGAAAATTGAAGTGGGTTGATTGGTTTTGCAAAATTAAAATGGTATATATGAAAATTGAAGTTGGGTGATTGGTGACTTGCTAAATTAAAATGAGAATGATATATGCTTTATCTCTCTTCACTTTGGAAAAGAATTTTATGGCACAATTCTTCTGTTCCTTGACTAGCTCTATTTTTTATGTTTATTGGATCATGAATAGCTCACTTTGTTGGGATTATTTAATATGATTTATGGAAACTTCCAAAAAGTTACAGGTGCTTGGAGGTCGAGTCAAAATGAGTATTGATTTTCCCTGGTTCAGCTGTTTAAATTAATTTTTCGTTGTGGTAGATCCATGCTGAATTTCTAAATTTTCTTTCCTGTTTTTCAGATACTTTAAGGGGCCTGAACTTCTGGTTGACTTACAGGACTATGATTATTCTTTGGACATGTGGAGCCTTGGATGCATGTTTGCTGGAATGGTGAGAGTTATACATGGAGCTTTCATATGCCCATTCTTTTCTAGTGTTTCTAGTGAAAATCTTATCCAACTTACTGATGGTGCTCACAATTGATGCAGATATTTAAGAAGGAACCTTTCTTTTATGGCCACAACAATCATGAGCTTGTAAACATTGCCAAGGTAATAGTGCTTTTTTGTATTTATTGAATCTATTGAAATAATAAGCATGATAGGGCAGTAGAGCTGCATGGGATTTATTGAAAATTTGTACAATCAATAATTGACATCTCCCTATGATTCCAGGTACTTGGAACTGATGAGTTGAATGCATATCTAAACAAGTATCATTTGGAGCTTGATCCCCAACTTGATGCACTTGTTGGAAGGTTTGTCAGTTGTTAAAAGTCATTTTATTCAGTACTGCAAAATCATTTCTTCATTCATAGAGCTAAGGTAGTGCTTATATTGATTTGTGGTCTCCACGTGCAGCATCTGGTGTGTTACATGCCATTTTCTTCATTTTATCTAAAATGTATTTTTAGATTAAATGGATGCCTTATAGAATGAACTTGTAGTAGAGTGTATGATCAATATTTACTCTTACTTTGTTTGTTTGTTCTACTGCAGGCACAGTAGGAAGCCATGGTCTAAATTTATTAATCCAGACAATCAGCATCTTGTTTCTCCAGAGGTTTCTGATCTTTATTTAGTTGATTCTAGCTTTGCATCCATTGCCTTAATTGGTCTTGATTTTTTTATGGTATCTTTGAAATGTAGGCCATTGATTTCCTTGATAAGCTCCTTCGGTATGATCACCAAGAGCGGTTAACTGCAAGAGAGGCAATGGTAATTCTATTTTGCCATGTTATCTAGTGGGAACGTCATGAAGCGCCCGCTTGCTTAGTTGCATTTTTCTGTTTAGTTCTGTTTTTTTTTTCTTTTGGTTCTTATGGGAGGTCTCAAATACCAAAAGCAGCCTTGTACATGCACACATTAGAGAGGTTTTTGAGTGTGTATTGTTGTTTTTCTTTCCTAGCTAGCACGTACAAATAAGAGAAGATGAGGTACTTTCTGATCACTTCTTTTTGAACGCAGGCACATCCTTACTTCTCACAAGTGCGAGCTGCAGAAAGCAGCAGAATGCGGACGCAGTAGGCATATTACTGGGCTGCTGTTCACATGGGAATTGTCGGTACGTCGGAGGCCGTTACATGTGGAACTTGAATCATCCTTATGATAATCTTTGACACAGAACATCGAATTCTTCTTCGCTGTTGGTGGTTGCTGAATTTTGTATAATCTTTGAGAAAGAACATGAACAAATATAGAACGTGGGCAGGACATTGATATGATAATCTACAATGTGTGATGCATGAGCTCAATGTGCGAATGTGTTGATGGCCTATGGCATGAAACGAAAACTCCCCATCTGTCTAGACAATGCCAACATCCCAATTTGCACACCGCATGCATGTTATTCGCCTGATTACTTTAGTAAAAATGCTAGCTGCAATTCATTGATATTCCAAAATTATTGATTACAACTCAGCGCTACTCATGCATCTGTACTTCATGTTTGTTTGTTTTTTTTCATTCGCCCTTTGAAGTTGATGTACCAATTTATAGTTGACAAGGCGTTGCATTTGTAATTTCTGATAAATGGTGGTATTACGTTTTAGCAATAAAGTTGGAAGTCGTTTAGCCTTTTAAGTGGCAGCATTGATTGGGGCATTGCAAGTCCCCTTCCAATGGTCCCCGCTGGCTAGATTGATCCGCCCTTAATATTCATGCAAGAATTGTAAATCAAAATTTACCGGTCATTTCGTTGAGACCCTCTTAAATTTAGGTCAGAGCTTTATCTCTTATAAGAAACTTATCCGGTTCAAGCATGATTAGTTTGAGAGTGGATAATTAAAAGGTGTTTTTTTATAATTGAGATTTTTTTAAAATATTTCAAAAATCAAAATAAAAAGTTACCGGTCATTTCGATGCACTTCTGCATTAAAGCAAATGGCTTGTGTTGCTTTCCATTTTTTTTTTTGTCGTATCATTATTCTTCTCTCGCTTTTTAGGTTAGTAAAACAAGACTTAAAAAAGGCACAAACACAAGCTCTAGTTGAATTTCCTTGCATCACCAAACCGTATTAAATTGAAAGAAACTTATATGTTGGAACAAGTCTCCAGCATCTTTAACATGTGGCCAACACTAAAAGTAGTCTTTCAATTGCACGTGAACGTTTAATCCTTGACACATGGACTGTTCCTTCTAATAAAACAAATGAAATAAAGGGCAACACTAGCTAATAGTTAGCCATTGTCAACTTCAAGGATATCAATTTCCTTTTAGTCACAAGAAAGAGTACAATACCAGTTACTTAGGGAAACAGAGGTCCTAGTTGATGTGTCTTGTTCAACTTTGGTTAGAAAATTGGAACCTTGCAAACTTGGAAAAACATCTTTCTTGATATTACCATGTACCAATCACCAAACCAACTCAGCCTAAAAGAAACTATAAAGGACTCAAGTATAAGTACTGTCCACCGACAGAACTTGGTACTAACGACAAGAACCATTTGTGTTATGTTGCCTATTTATTGCGTTCTTCCTCGTAACACAGAATGGCTTAGGAGCACCAGCTGGAAAAACAAATACCAGAAAGATGTCCCCGGCCCTTCCAGTTTTGCTAATCTAATGAGTCTCTTTTTTGCCTCTTTCCACTATCTTCAACGGCTCTCAAGATACAACTTGTTTTAATGCAGTGGTACATTTTCTTGCAAATGCGCTCATGTCATCTTGTCTTCTTAGCTACAATCGGAGAGGTGTATGTTGTTCCACTTTTTTCTGTTCCAACACTGATTTAACTTATCTCATCCACATATTTATGTAAATTAGATGAGATAAGTTAGAACAGCATTAGAACAATAAAAATAGAACAGGTGATCTGATACCGCTACAACTACCAACTAAATATTATAGCTTAGATTCTCTCCTTAAATGGTAATAAATAGGAACAAAAAAATCATTCCATAATGTGAATAAAATGCATATTAAATATGCTGACCGGTAATAATATTGATAACGTGAAATATAAATAGATGAGCTTTATGAAGTTGAAAGTTACGAGTTATTCTATTTAAAATATTTTAAAAATTTATATGTAAATAAAATTTAATAAAATGTGGATAAAAGTATCAACTTTATTTGATTCCCTCAAATCCTACTCCAAGTCTCTAAACTCCAATGATAGGGAGAGAGGCGTGGGAGAGTCGTTATCTAGTACCTCGCCTCAAAGGGGCCATTCTCAGGAATATGGACTATGGAGGGTTGCATTCACGTTCCATTGATTTCACTCTCTCCACCCTTTACAAAAGTTCTCCTCCAACCAAGATAAAACTTTCTTCTGTCTCTGCAATTTTTCCCTGCTTTCTCTCAGAACACATTTCTCTGCCTAAAAGTCATGGACTTTGTTGCAACTATTATCTTCTTTGTTGTCCTCTTTTCTATTCTTAAGATCGTCTTGGTCCAGGATTGTAAACATTACTCTAAAAACCGGGTCCTTCGTGGTGAACTCTCGGAGAAAGACACTATAAGTAGCTGTAATGAGCATGATCTTGGATGTGGATTTCAAGGGAAGTTGATTGATGACAATGAAAAGATTGAAACTTCGAACAAAAGAAAGATTGATGAGATTGAAACTTTCGAGAATGAAAAGATTGAATCTTGCAAGAATGAAAAGGTTGAAACTTTCGAGAATGAAAAGATTGAATCTCGCGAGAATGAAAAGGTTGAAACTTGCAAGAATGAAAAGGCTGAATCTTGCAGTTGCCAAGGTGATCATGAGATTGGTGAGCAAGAGGGAGGGTGGTCGGTTGATGAAGAGGATGATTGGGAAGGAATAGAAAGCACTGAGTTGGAAAGGCGTTTCGGAGCTGCTGTGGCGCTTGTTGGTTCTAAGACTAAAGCAGATATGATATCTAGTCTTAGCGGTGACCTCAAGTTGCAGTTGTACGGACTTCACAAGATCGCTATTGAAGGGCCTTGCAATGTGCCCCAACCCATGGCGTTTAAAGTCTCTGCTCGTGCAAAGTGGTACTAAAATAAACTCCCTCATTTTAAAGTCTTTTCTCTTTTCTTTTCCCAATCATCTTTGTTCTGTTTTCTGCTTTCTTTAATGCTTATTGATGATACATTCCAAAGAAATCCAGATCTTCTTTTCATTGTTATTAAAATCTACTAAAGTTCGGAAGCTTCTTTAACTTCTGATGAGTGTTTTTTTAATACGCTAGTAAAGGATGAGGAATACATGTCATGAATAAATATAAAAAAAAAACAGAGATACATCAGCTGATCAATTATGTTCCATGGCCACACCTGTAAAAGTGGAAAATCGAAAACAGAAAATGATTCGACCACGGTCATGGTGATTGCAGTTCTGAATATATAAAAAAGTGGGTTCTCAAGGAAAACGATGATGCATATTGAAGAAATTGACTTCATAAAGACTGAAAGCAGACAAGCACAGAACATTCAATTTAATCAACTGAATTGCTTTCAAACTTTTTAATATCTGGATTTCTTTCTAGTCTTTCATGTCTTAAATGTGATTGCCA
Organism: Erythroxylum rufum; assembly: GCA_027478365.1. Taxonomy (NCBI): domain Eukaryota; kingdom Viridiplantae; phylum Streptophyta; class Magnoliopsida; order Malpighiales; family Erythroxylaceae; genus Erythroxylum; species Erythroxylum rufum. The sequence continues at coordinate 1,080 of JANIHZ010064983.1, read as the reverse complement.
TGTTTACTTTATAGCAAACTTGCTGGAAGTATATTAAGTTTCAGGAAGCTTGGTTTCTAGTAACTTTCTCCTTGTTGAGTTGCATATAAACATTTGTTCAGATTCTTGGTTTAATTTGAAGTAAATTGCTCCAGGAATGCCTGGCAACAACTTGGGGACATGCCCCGGGAGGTGGCAATGCAGCAGTATGTGAACATTCTTTCAACCAATGGACTCGGTGCTTCCAGCCTCTGCAGGGACTCCTAGAATAACCATAGCTAGCTTTTTAGCCTAGAAAACATAGTTGTGAAAATGTTCATGTTGGTTGCATCCAGGAAAAGCCAGGATGAGTCTTCTTGCTAAGAGTAGGATTGTCAAAAATGAACAAGAACGAAACTTGAGTTCCCCTGTAAATTAATGTCCAAGTTGATCACAATTATTTGTTCCATTCTTTAAATAAAAAGGGAAAAACGGCCAATTTTTATTTCCAATCATTTAGTTTTCTTTCTAAATTTCCAATTTAGTTAAGCTCGGATCATGATTACATTTAGTTTTTCAGACTTTGATCTTGTTTGGCAACCAACGGATTGTAAAAAGTTGATTTTATTGATGGTTAACTAACAGTGGATTAATATAGCTGATTTAATTAGGGATCATCAGTTTAATTAAAGATGTTTAATAAAATTAATTGTTTAGTATTAGTAGTTTATGTATAAAATGACTTATGTAAGTATAACTTAAAAAAAAAGATTTATAAGAATATGAATATTAGATGTTTATATCTTAGTATTTCTTTAAATGTTCTCGTAAGAATCTAGAAAGAGCAAAAAAAGTTAACACCATTATTTTCTCCAATATTTTTTATTGTGCTTTAAGAATATTAAAAGTTCTCTCAGTACAATTTTTCAATGAAGAATGGGTTCAATTAAAAACTTCTCGAGATTCTCTTGGATTAGCAAGAGCCAACTGAAGAACTTGAAAGATCACTAAAATATACTAAAAATAAACTTGAGAATGAGTTTGGTTTAATCATACCAGGAGTTTTTTTTTTCAAATGCAACAGTAACGAGGTTAATATGAAATCGAGTCTATAAAAATGAT
>JANIHZ010064173.1:7268-18208 GCA_027478365.1 Erythroxylum rufum | reverse complement strand
ATTGATTTGAGATGTGTTAGGGAAAAAGGAACATAGAAATGGCATGAGACTTTACGCTTCATGATTTCTTTGGATTACACTCACGTTTGTATGAATGTATTTTGTTCAGAGTTGGATTCCAAAAACGGGATCCAACATTGTGCCAAAGAGAAAAGTGCCCGGAAGAGAGAGAAAGTCAATATCAAAATTTCCTCTAGACTCGATTGATGACCAAACGACCTCTAATCGGGATAAAATTTTAGTATGTTGTCCCTAAGTCTTGCCTCTTAACATCCAACGGTTAGAATCTGATTTCGCGCTCTCTAACTTAATATTTTCCATCTAGCTTGACTTCTATACGAGTTTGTATTATATCATATTTGAGTGATCATTATTAGATTTTGTTGTGCCAAAAACAAAAGTGCCAGAAGAAAGGGAAAGTATATATCAAAATTTGCTTCAGCCCCAATCGATGACTAAACGACCTCGGATCGGGATGAAATTTTAGAATATTGTTCCTAAGTCTTGCCTCTTGACATCCAACAGTTAGAATCTGAATTAAAGCTCTCTAACTTAGTATTTTCTGTCCAGCCCTCCTTGTATACAAGTTTGTATTATGTCATATTTGAGTGATGATTATTAGATTTTGATGTGCAAAAAAGAAATATGCCCAGAAGAGAGAGAAAGTGTATATCAAAATTTGCTCTAGCTTTAATGCTTATCGGGATGATTATTATATTTTTTGTTCCAAAGAGAAAAGAGCCTTGAAGAGAGAGAAATTATATATCAAAAATTGCTCCAGCCTCAATCGATAACCAAATGATCTCTGATTGGCATGAAATTTTAGTATGTTGTTCCTGAGTCTTGCCTCTTGACATCTAACGGTTTGATTATTAGTGATGATTATAATATTTTTTATGCCAAAGAGAAAAGTGCCTTGAACAGAGAGAAAGTCCAAATCAAAAGTGCCTTGAACAGAGAGAAAGTCCATATCAAAATTTGCTCTAGTCTCAATCGATGACCAAACGACCTCTGATCGAGATGAAAATTTAGTATGTTGTTCCTTAGATTTTCCTCTTAGCATCAAATAGTTAGAATCTAATTTGAAACTCTCTTTGTATACGAGTTTGTGTTATGTCATATATTGGTGATTATTATTACATTTTTGTGCTAAAGAGAAAAATGCCCAGAATAGAGAGAAAGTACATATCAAAATTTTCTCTAACATTGATCGATAACCAAACGACCTCTGATCATGATGAAATTTTATTATGTTGTTCTTAAGTCTTGCCTCTTGACACCTAACGGTTAGAATCTGATTTGGAGCTCTCAAACTTAGTATTTTCAGTCTAGCTATACTTGTATACAAGTTTGTATTATGTCATATTTAAGTGATGATTATTAGATTTTGTTGCGCAAAAAAAAAACTACCCAGAGGAGAGAGAGAGAATGTGCATATCAAAATTTGCTTCAGCCTCAATCGAAAACCAAACGACCTCTGATCGAGATGAAATTTCAGTATGTTGTTTCTAAGCCTTGGCTCTTTACATCTAATGGTTAGAATATGAGTTGAAGCTCTCTAGCTTAGAATTTTTTTCTACATCTCGTTGTATACGAGTTTGAATTATGACATATATTGGTGATGATTATTATATTTCATAGAGAAAAGTTCCCTGAATAGAGAGAAAGTGCATATAAAAATTTGTTATAGCCTCGATCGATGACCAAGTGACCTCTAATCGGGATGAAATTTTAATATGTTGTCCCTGAGTCTTGCCTCTTAACATCCAACAGTTAGAATCTGATTTGGAGCTCTCGAACTTAGTATTTTCTGTCTAGTCCTACTGGTATATGAGTTTGTATTATGTCATATTTGAGTAATGATTATTAAATTTTGTTATGCAAAAAAGAAAAGTGTTCAAAAAAGAGAGAAAGTGCATATCAAAATTTGCTTCATTATCAATCGAAGACCAAAGGACCTCTAATAGAGATGAAATTTTAGTATGTTGTTCCTGACTATTGCCTCATGACATCCAACGGTTAGAATCTAATTTGAAACTCTCTAATTTTGAATTTTTTTTCTAACTCTCCTTATATACGAGTTTGTATGTCATATATTTGTGATTATTATTATTAGAGAAAAGTGCCTTGAAGAAAGATAAATTCTATATCAAAATTTTCTGTAGCCTCGATCGATGACCAAACGACCACAGATCGGGATTAAATTTTAGTGTGTTGTTCCTAAGTCTTCCCTCTTGACTTCCAACGGTTAGAATCTGATTTGGAGCTCTTTAACTTAGTCTTGTCTATCTAGCCCTCAATGTATACGAGTATGTATTATGTCATATTTGAGTGATGATTATTAGATTTTGTTGTGCGTAAAAGAAAAGTGCCTAGAAGAGAGAGAAAGTGCATATCAAAATTTGCTTCAGCCTCAATCGAAAACCAAACTACCACTGATCGAGATGAAATTTTAGTATGTTATTCCTGAGTCTTGCCTCTTTACAGCTAACGGTTAGAATATGATTTGAAGCTCTCTAGCTTATAATTTTTTTCTAGATCTCATTGTATACGAGTTTGAATTATAACATATATTGGTGATGATTATTATATTTTTTGTGTCAAAGAGAAAAGTTCCCAGAACAGAGAGAAAGTTCATATCAAAATTTGTTATAGCCTCGATCGATGAACAAGCGACCTCTAATTGGGATGAAATTTTAATATGTTGTTCCTGACTCTTGCCTCTTAACATCCAACGGTTAGAATCCTATTTGGAGCTCCCCAACTTAATACTTTTAGTCTAGCCCTCCTTGTATATGAGTTTGTATTATGTCATATTTGGGCAATGATTATTAACTTTTTTTACGCAAAAAAGAAAAGTGCTCAAAAAAGAGAGAAAGTGCATATCAAATTTTGCTTCATCATCAATCAATGACTAAAGGACCTCTAATCGGGATGAAATTTTAGTATGTTGTTCCTGAGTCTTGCCTCATGACATCCAACGGTTATAATCTGATTTGAAACTCTCTAACTTAGAATTTTCTAACTCTCTTTATATACGACTTTGTATTATGTCATATATTAGTGATTATTATTTTTTTCGTGCCAAAGAGAAAAGTGCCTTGAAGACAGATAAATTCTATATAAAAATTTGCTTTAGCCTCGATCGATGACCAAACGACCATTGATCAGGATAAAATTTTTATGTGTTGTTCCTAAGTCTTCCCTCTTGACTTCCAACGATTAGAATCTGATTTGGAGCTCTCTAACTTAGTATTGTCTATCTAGCCCTCAATATATACGAGTATGTATTATGTCAAATTTAAGTGATGATTATTAGATTTTGTTTTGCAAATCAAAATTTGCTCCATCCTCAATCGACAACTAAATGAGTTCTAATCGGGATAAAATTTGAGTATGTTGTTCTTGAGTCTTTGCTCTGGACATCTAATGATTACAATATGATTTGAAGCTCTCTAAACTAGAATTTTCTTTTTAGCTCTCTTTCTATATGAGTTTGTGTTATGTCAAATATTGGGGATGATTATTATATTTCTTTGTGACAAAGAGAAAAGTGCCTAGAAGAGAGAGAAAGTCACTGTCAAAATTTGCTCTAGCCTCGATCGATGACCAACGACCTCTAATCGGGATGAAATTTTAGCATGTTCCTGAGTCTTACCTCTTTATATCCAATGGTTAGAATCTGATTTGAAGCTCTCTAACTTAGTATTTTTTGTCTAGCTCTACTTGTATACAAGTTTGTATTATGTCATATTTGAGTGATGCTTATTAGATTTTGTTTTGCAAAAAAGAAAAGTACCCAAAAGAGAGGGAAAGTGTATATCAAAATTTGCTCCGGCCTCGATCGATGACCAAACGACCTCTGATCATTATGAAATTTTAGTATGTTGTTCCTGAGTATTGCCTCTTGACATCCAACAGTTATTATCTGATTTGAAGCTCTCTAACTTAGTATTTTCTTTCTAGCCCTCTTTGTATACGAGTTTGTATTATGTCATATATTAGTGACGATTATTAGATTTTTTTGTGCAAATGATAAATATGCCCAGAAAAGAGGAAAACTTTATATCACAATTTGCTCTAGTCTCGATTGAAGACCAAACGATCTATGATCGCAATGAAAATTTAGTATATTGTTCCTGAGTCTTGCCTGTTGACATTCAATAGTTAGAATCTGATTTGGAGCTCTCTAACTTAGTATTTTCTATCTAGCCCTCCTTGTATATGAGTTTGTATTATGTCATATCTGAGTAATGATTATTAGATTTTGTTGCGCAAAAAAGAAATGTGCCTAGAAGAGAGAGAAAGTGCATATCAAAATTTACTCTAGCCTCAATCGATAACCAAACGTCCTCTAATTGGGATGACATTTTAGTATGTTGTTCTTGAGTCTTGCCTCTTAACAACAAACGGTTAGAATCTGATTTAAAGCTCCCTAACTTAGAAATTCTTTCTTGCTATATTTATATATGAGTTTGTATTTTGTCATATATTTGGGATGATTATTAAATTTTTTTAGGCCAAAGAGAAAAGTGCCTTTAAGAGAGAGAAATTCTATATCAAAATTTGCTATAGCCTCGATCAATGACCCAACAACCTCTGATCGGGATAAAATTTTAGTATATTATTTCTGAGTCTTGCCTCTTGACGTCCAAAGGTTAAAATCTAATTTGAAGCTCTCTAACTTATTATTTTCTTTCTATCCCTATTTTTTTACGAGTTTGTATTGTGTCATATATTAGTGATGGTTATTAGGTTTTTTTTTATGTTAAAAAGAAAAGCGCCCAGAAGATAAAGAAAGTTCATATCAAAACTTGCTCTATTATCTATCAATGACCAAACGACCTTTGCTCAGGATGAGATTTTAGTATGTTGTTCAGTCTTGCCTTCTGACATCCATCGTATAGAATCTGATTTGTAGCTCTCTAACTTAACATTTTTTGTCTAGCCCTCCTTGTAAACGAGTTTGTATTTTGTCATATTTAGGTGATGATTATTAGATTTTTTTGTGCCAAAGAGAAAAATGCCTAGAAGAGAGAGCAGGTTCATATCAAAATTTGTTCTAGTCTCGATCGACCATTAAACGACCTCTGATCGGGATGAAATTTTAGTATGTTCTTCCTGAGTTTTGCCTATTGACATGTAACGATTAGAATCTGTTTTCATCCTCTCTAACTTAGTATTTTCTTTCTAGACCTCTTTGTATACGAGTTTGTTTTATGTCATATGTTGGTGATGATTATTAGATTTTTTGTGCCAAAGAGAAAAGTGCCCAGAAGAGAGAGGAAGTTCGTATCAAAATTTGCTCCAGCCTCGATCGACGACCTAATGACCTTTGATTGGGATTAAATTTTAGTATGTTATTCCTGAGTCTTGCCTCATGACATCCAATGGTTAGAGTCTGATTTAGAGCTCTCTAACTTAGTAGTTTCTGCCTAGCCCTCCTTGTATATGAGTTTGTATTATGTCATATTTGGGCGATGATTACTAGATTTTGTTGTAGAAAAGAACTTCCTTGATAATTTTGTTTATCTCAAGTTGATCTCTCGGGGTGGAGTGCCCAGAAGACAGAGAAAGTGCACATCAAAATTTGGTCAAGTTTAGAGCGATTACCAAACGACCTCTGATCGGGATAATATTTGAGTGTGTTGTTCATGAGTCTTGCCTCTTGACATGCAATGGTTAAAATCTGATTTGAAGCTCTCTAACTTAGAATTTTCTTTCTAGCTCTCTTTGTATACGAATTTGTAATATGTATATTGGTGATGATTAATATATTTTTTTGTGCTAAAGAGAAAAGTGCCCAGAAGAGAGAGAAAGTTCATATCAAAATTTGTTGTAGCCTAGATCGATGACGAAACAACATCTGATCGGGATGAAATTTTAGTATGTTGTTCTTGAGTCTTGGCTCTTGATATTCAACGGTTAGAATCTAATTTGAAGCTCTCTAACTTCGAATTTTATTTCTAGCTCTCTTTTTATACGAGTTTGTGTTATGCTAGTTTGCTCTACCTCGATCGATGACCAAACGACCTCAAATCGTGATAAAATTTTAGTATGTTATTCCTGAGTCTTGCCTCTTGAGCCCCAACGGTCAGAATCTGATTTGGAGCTCCCTAACTTAGTATTTTTCTATCTAGCTCTACTTGTATATGAGTTTGTATTAAGTCATAGTTGAGTGATGATTATTTGATTTTGTTATGCTAAAAATAAAAGTGCTTAGAAGAGAGAGAAAGTGCATAACGAAATTTGCTCTAGCCTTAATCGATGGCCAAACGACCTCTGATTGGGACGAAATTTTAATATGTTGTTCCTAAGTCTTGCCTTTTGATATCTAACTATTAGAATCTATTTTGAAGCTCTCTAACTTAGAATTTTATTTCTAGCTCTCTTTGTATACGAGTTTGTATTATGTCATATATTAGTGATGATTATTATATTTTTTTGTGCCAAAGAGAAAAATGCCTTGAAGAGTGTGAAATGTTATATCAAAATTTGCTCTAGCCTCAATCAATGACCAAGTGACCTCCGACCGAGATGAAATTTTAGTTTATTGTTCCTAAGTCTTCCCTCTTGACATCTAATAGTCAGAATCCGATTTGAAGCTGTCTAACTTAGAATTTTCTTTCTAGCACTCTTTGCTTACAATTGATGACCAAACAACCTCTGATTGGGATGAAGTTTTAGTATGTTGTTACTGAGTCTTCCCTCTTGACATCGAACGGTTAGAATCTAATTTGGAGCTCTTTAACTTAGTATTTTTTGTCTAGTCCTCCTTGTATACAAGTTCGAATTATGTCATATATTAGTGATTATTATTATATATTTTGTGTCAAAGAGAATAGTGCCGAGAAGAGAGAGAAAGTTCATGTCAAAATTTTCTCTAGTCTCAATCGATGACCAAACGACATCTAATCGGGATGAAATTTTAGTATGTTGTTCCTGAGTCTTACCTCTTGACATCCAACGGTTAGAATATGATTTAATTCTCTCTAACTTAGTCTTTTCTAGACCTCTTTGAGTATGATTTTGTATTATATCACATAATAATAATGATTATTAGATTTTTTTTGCCAAAGAGAAAAGTGCTCAGAAGAGAGAGAAAGCTCATGTAAAAATTTGCTCTAGCCTTGATCAAAGACCAAACGACCTCTGATCGGGATGAAGTTTTAGTATGATGTTCCTAAAACTTGCTTTTTGACTTCTAACAGTTAGAATCTGACACGAGTTTGTATTATGTCATATTTGGGTGATAATTATTAAATTTTGTTGTGCAAAAGGAAAAAGTGCCTAGAAGAGAGAGAAAGTGCATATCAAATTTTGCTCCAGCCTCAATCGATGACCAAATGACCTCTAATCGGGATGAAATTTTAGTATGTTGTTCCTAAGTCTTGCCTCTTAACGTCGAATGGTTTGAATCTAATTTGAAGTTCTCTAACTTAGAATTTTCTTTCTAGCTCTTTTTGTATAGGAGTTTGTATTATGTCATAAATTGGTGATGATTATTATATTTTTTGTGCCAAAGAGAAAAGTGTCCAGAAGAGAGAGAAACTTCCTATCAAAATTTGTTGTAGCCTTGATTGATGTCCAAAAGACCTCTGATCGGGAAGAAATTTTAGTATGTTCTTTCTAAGTCCTTTCTCTTGACTTCCAACGGTTAGAATTTGATTTGGAGCTCTCTAACTTAGTATTTTCTGTCTAGCCCTCCTTGTATACGAGTTTGTATTATGTCATATATTAGTAATGATTATTAGATTTTTTTCCAAAGAGAAAAGTGCCCAAAAGAGAGAGATAAGTCATATCAAAATTTTCTCTAGTCTCGATCGATGACCTAACGACCTCTGATCAGGATTAAATTTTACTATGTTATTCCTGAATCTTGCCTCTTGACATCCAACGGTTAGAATCTGATTTGGAGCTCTCTAACTTAGTAGTTTCTGCCTAGCCCTCCTTGTATACGAGTTTGTATTAAGTCATATTAAGGTAATGATTATTAGATTTTGTTGTAGAAAAATACTTCCTTGACAATTTTGTTTATCTCTAGTTGACCTCTTAGATGGAGTGCCCAGAAGAGAGAAAGTGCATATCAGAATTTGCTTAAGCCTCCATCGATTACCAAATGACCTCTAATCGGGATGATATTTTAGTATGTTGTTCCCGAGTCTTGCCTCTTGACTTCTAATGGTTAAAATCTGATTTGAAGCCCTCTAACTTGGAATTTTCTTTATAGCTCTCTTTGTATATGAGTTTGTATTATCTCATATATTGGTGATGATTATTATATTTTTTTGTGTCAAAGAGAAAAGCGCCCACAAGAGAGAGAAAGTTCATATTAAAATTTGTTGTAACCTCGATCGATGACCAAACAATCTCTGATCGGGATGAAATTTTAGCGTGTTGTTCCTAAGTCTTGCCTCTTGATATCCAACGGTTAGAATTTGATTTGGAACTCTCTAACTTAGTATTCACTGTCTGGCACTCCTTTTATGTGAGTTTGTAATATGTCATATTTGAGTGATGATTATTAGATTTTGTTGTGCAAAAAAGTAAAGTTCCTAGAAGAGAGAGAAAGTGCATAACAAAATTTGCTCCAGCCTCAATCAATGACCAAACGACCTCTGATCGGGATGAAATTTTAATATGTTGTTCCTGAGTCTTACCTCTTGACATCTGATAGTTAGAATCTGATTTGAAGCTCTCTAACTTACTATTTTCTGTCTAGCCCTCCTTGTATACGAGTTTGTATTATGCAATATATTGGAGATAATTATTAGATTTTTTGTGTCAAAGAGAAAAGTAGCCAGAAGAGAGAGAAAGTTCATATCAAAATTTGCTCTAGCCTCGATCGATGACCAAATGACTTCTGATCGGGATAAAATTTTGGTATGTTATTCCTAAGTCCTACCTCTTGACATGCAATGGTTAGAATCTGATTTGATTCTCCCTAACTTAGTATTTTCTTTCTAGACCTTTTTTGTATAAGAGTTTGTGTTATGTCATTTATTAATAATGACTATTAGGTTTTTTTAACCAAAGAGAAAAGTGCCTAGAAGTGAGAGAAAGTGCATATCAAAATTTTCTCCAGCCTCATTCGATGACCAAACAATCTCTGATCGTGATGAAATTTGTGTATGTTGTTCCTGAGTCTAACCTCTTGACATCCAACGGTTAGAATCTAGTTTTAAGATTTCTAACTTTCTATTTACTTACTAGCCCTTTTTATATACATGTCTGTATTATGTCATATATTAGTGATGGTTATTAGATTTTTTTGTGCAAAAGAGAAAAGTGCTTAGAAGAGATAGAATCTGAATTGCAGCTCACAAGCTAAGTATATTCTGTCTAGCCCTCACTGTATAAGAGTTTGTATTATGTCGCATTTGGGCAATGATTATTAGATTTTTTATGCCAAAGAGAAAAGTGCTCATAAGAGAGGGAAGGTTCATATCAAAATTTTCTGTAGTCTTGATCGATGAGCAAACGACCTGTGATCGAGATGAAATTTTAATACATTATCCCTAAATCTTACCTCTTGATATCCAAAGGTTAGAATCTGATTTGGAGCTCTCTAACTTAGTAATTTCTATCTAGCCTTCCTTGTCTACGAGTTTGTATTATGTCATATTTGAGTGATGATTATTAGATTTTGTGTGCTAAAAAGAAAAGTGCCCAGAAAAGTGAGAGAAAGTGCATATCAAAACTTTCTACAACCTCAATCGATTACCAAGCGAACTCTGATCGGGATGAAATTTTAGTATGTTGTTCCTGAGTCTTGCCTCTTGACGTCCAACGGTTAGATTCTGATTTGAAGTACTCTAACTTAGTTTTTTTTCTAGCTCTCTTTGAATACGAGATTGTATTATGTCATATATTAGTGATGATTATTAGATTTTTTTTTGTGTGAAAGAGAAAAGTGCCCAGAGGAGATAGAAGGTTCATATCAAAATTTGCTCTAGTCTCAACCGATGACCAAATGACCACTTATCGGGATGATGTTTTAGTATGTTATTCCTTTGCCTTGCCTCTTGACATCTAATGGTTAAAATCTGACTTAGAACCCTCTAATTCAGTATTTTCTATCTAGCCCTCCTTATATACGACTTTCTATTATGTCATATTTGGGTGATGATTATAAGATTTTTTTGTGTCAAAGAGAATAGTGCCTAGAAGAGAGAAAAAGTTCATATCAAAATTTACTCTCGTCTCGATCGATGACCAAACGACCTCTAATCGGGATGAGATTTTTGTATGTTGTTCCTGAGTCTTGCCTCTTGTCATCCAACGGTTAGAATCTGATTTGATCCTCTATAACATAATATTTCTTTAAAGACCACTTTGTATACGACTTTGTATTATGTTTTATATTGTTAATGATTATTAGATTTTTTTTTCCAAACAGAAAAGTGCCAGAAGAGAGAGAAAGTTCATATCAAAATTTGTTATAGTCTCGGTTGATGACCAAACAACCTTTGATTGGAAAGAAATTTTAGTATGTTGTTCCTGAAACTTGCCTCTTGACATCTAACAGTTAGAATCTGATTTGGAGCTTTCGAGCTTAGTATTTTCTATCTAACCCTCCTTGTATACGAGTTTGTATTATGTCATAATTGGGTGATAATTATTAGATTTTTTGTGCAAAATGAAAAAGTGCCCAGAAGAGAGAGAAAATGTATACCAAAATTTGCTCCAGCCTCAATCGATGACCAAACAACCTCTGTTCAGGATGAAATTTTAGTATGTTGCTCCTGAGTCTTGCCTCATGACATCCAAAGGTTATAATCTGATTTGGAGCTCTCTAACTTAGTAGTTTCTGCCTAGCCCTCCTTGCATACGAGTTTGTATTATATCATATTTAGGTGATAATTATTAAATTTTGTTGTAGCAAAGAACTTACTTGATAGTTATGTTTATCTTTAGTTAATCTCTCGGGGGGGAGTGCC
>JANIHZ010061558.1:0-18286 GCA_027478365.1 Erythroxylum rufum | reverse complement strand
ACTGAAGCATACTCAGTCAATATTTTCCAGATCACTACCAATCTTGTTTCTAAATCTTTCCTTATCACTACTCATACCAAGATCACTCTTTCTACTTCTTCTACTCCTCATTTTCAATAAAATCACATTTAATACCATTATACCCAGAAGTTGTCAATGAATGCATGTACTACTTTTTTTTGTGTGCAAACGTTCATTATTCATGTGCATATATACTAATATGATGCATGAGCAAGAAAATGCATTGTTTTAATTTCTCTTTGAGCTCACAAGAACTGAAAGTTCGGGTCCTAACCCTCAATATGGGGATGGGATGTTACAGTAACATTCCAACTAGGGTACAATTTAGGGCCTTACATAACAAGACATCTTAGAGTGAGAATAAGACATCTAAAGAGTGAGATGCGAAGAAGAAATGGAAAGAACAATGAGGGAGGATAGATATTATAGGGAGAAAGGAACTTTTGCAAACCACTATGAGGAACATTGTGGTTACGGAAGTAAAGATCCTTATTGGAATATGTACACTACAGGGTCACAGAACCACCCAAATTTATATTGGTCCAATAACGCAAGTACTCACATAGGACATCAAGACCGGTTATAATTTCAATAAGATAAGTCCAATTCATGGGATTCCAAATTGGACAAAATCATGGATAAGCTAACAAACATGGAAGATAACCAGAAGAGACTAGAAGAGCAATTTGATCAAGAAACGGAAAATCATGCCGCTTCTATTCATAACCTGAAGATTCAAGAAAGACAAATTTCTCATGAATTTTGTAAGAGAAGTGTGGAAGAGTCTCTGAGCAATATGGAATTATATCAACAAGAGTAATATAAGGCTATCATAATTAGATATGGGGAAGAATAACAAGAACCAGTGGATGACCATGTTGGACCCTAGCTTATAGAACCCTACCATGTTGAACCCTGCGTCGGGCAGATGCGCAGTCACTTCTAAACTTCGCATTTTGAGGGGTTTCTGGACCTTTCAGAACTCGAAAAAACCCTAGTTCAACCCTAAGCACAAAAGAACATAAATAGAATAACAAGAACAGAAAGAAAGAGCTTTTGCATCGACCAATTTTGGAGGAAACCTTAAAGAGAATTATTAAGAGATTGAGAAAGGGAAGAAGGAATATAGAAAGTGGAAAAGAAGCCAACCTTGACGTACTTCTAGATAAGGAGTTTCTAACATTGTTGCCTCTCATCTCCATCCAAGATCATATTTCTTGTTATTTTCCATTTTATTGTTGTACAAAATTGGAAATAGCTGTTTGATGATAAGATTGGTAAATGTTAAGATGTTATAAACTCACGTTCGGGTTTTTTTCTTAAATCTTTGATTTAATGAAATATGATTGTTTTATGTTTATTGGATTTCTTTTGATTGATTTCTATGATTGCATAATTCAGTAATAAACTGAGAGGGTGAATCGAATAAAAAATTATTAAATTGGGCTAATAAGAGTTAGGTGATTTAATAAGAATGAGAAATTAATCAAATCAGTAATTGTGTAAAGAGAGATCTCGTATAGGTTCCCGATAGTTTATTGGACAAATTCAAATATAATTATAGTTTTGGATAAATTGTTAATTGAGAGATTACAATTCCCATAATCTGATTAGGGTTTATAAATTAAGATTAATGGTTATAACTCGAGAGACAGTAATCAACCCTAGAACCATCTAGAGCGAATAACCTAGTAATTCATAATTGATTAGGTTAACATTAAAGATAGGTAAAATTCCCCTCTCTAAATTGATAGTTTTCTTAGGTTAATTCTTGAGTGCGTTGCAAATGCTAAATTGTTAATAATTTCGTAATTAATTTTTGAATTGATTTTCTTGATTGAATTGCATTCTTCTTTTGGTTTTGTTACATTTGATTTTTTTCCTATTATTTTGACCTTAGATTTTAGGATTAGATTATCCCTTCTTATGGGATTGACACCTTAGATACTACACGAACAACCCGTGCACGTATAGATTATCGAGGTTAATTATTTAATTCTTACACACATTAGAAAACCATGATCAATTCTAATTCTTAAGTTGTAGATTATTCCTCCCAAGTAGCGCTTAGTTAACATATTTAACTTAAAGAATCTTTTATGCTCCAGATGGCTTGGTTAAATTGATATCTTTTTTATTATAATCAAGCTCATCTCTAAGATATAACTTCACCTGATGGTCATTAACTTTAAAAGTACCCTTATGTGGATGACTGACCACGATAACACCGTATAGAAATTCTTCTTCCACAATGAATGGTCTAGACCATCTTGATTTAAGCTTACTAGGAAATAGTCTTATATGAGAGTTGTACAAGAGAACCTGATCTCCTATTTGAATTCTAGTGATTGCTTAATCATTTAGTCATGATAAATTTTGTCTCTTTCCTCTTAAATCTTAGAATTTTCATATGCAATCAACCGAAATTCATCTAGTTCACTCAGTTGGATACCTTAACTTGGATACCTTAACTTGGATACCTTAACTTGGCCATTAGTTTGAGGGTGATATAGGGTGACAATTTTATGAGTAATTCCATAATTTTAAAGCACTTTTCAAACTGTGCAATGCAAAAATGCATACCTTATCACTAATAATCGCCCTCGGTGTGCCAAAATGGGAAAATAAACCTTTCAGGAATTTTACAATGACCTCGGCATCATTTGTGGTTAAATCTTACGCTTCCACCCATTTAGAGACATAATCAACATCTACTAGGATATCTTTAATACCAAACAAAATTTGAAATGGACCAATGAAATCAATCCCCAAACATCAAATATTTCACATGCAAAAATTAAATTTTGGGGTAATACATCCCGAAGAGAGACATCACTTAATCTTTAGCATCTATCACATAAAGCTACATACCTTTAGGCATCTTTAAAAATTGACGAGCAATAAAAATGTAATTCTTAAATTTTCCGGGTCATCTTATTGGCACTATGGTGCCCTGTAGTGCGTCTAGCATGATAGTATTGTAGGATCTTCCATGCCTCAAAGTGAGGTACACATCTGCTCACTATTAGGTTTGCATATATACAAAATAGATATGAATCTTCCAAAAATGGTCTCATAAATCAGTAAAAAATTTATTATTTTGCTGAAAAGATAAACCTTACAACAGGATTTTAGCTACAAGATAATTTGGAATATTTGCAAACTAAGAGGTCTCAGCTTCACTTATCTCCTCTGTGTTATAGAGGAATTCTTCTAGAAAGGCATCTTCAATGCCTTCTTTATTCAGTTCTTCCAAATTTGGAATTTCCAAGTGAGATAGATGGTTTACTGTTAGATTTTCAAACGTTTTCTTATCTTTGATCTCTATATCAAATTTTGACAACTGTAGAATCCATCTAATTAAACAAGGAGAGTGGTTAGTATAAACCATAACTTTAAATAATAATAAATAGAATTGAAATTTATCAAACGTAAAAACCACAGGTAACAATTCCTTTTTCGTTGTCATGTAGTTCTCTTGAGCATTCGTCAAAGTCTTGTTAACATAGTAGATTGGTTGAAAGTGTTTATCCTTTCACTGTCCAGGTATTCCACCTACCACAGAGTCACTTGTATCACACATCAGCTCAAAAGGTAAATTACACATTGTAAATGGCATCCTTCTATAGGTGAATGCACTATAGGGACATGTGAATGTTATTTTCTCTTGATTTTCCAAAGCAATTGTGATTTAAAGGTAGCCCAAAAGGTTAACCACGAAGCAATACTACTTATATCCCCTAGTCATTCTAGCATTTGATTTATGAAAGGCAACGGGAAGTGGTCCTTTCTCGTTACATAATTCAACTTTTTGCAACTGATGCACTCTCACCATCCAGTGACAGTTCTCATAGGAATCAACTCACTCTTTTTATTAGAGAAAACAATCATTCCTCCCTTCTTTGATACAACCTGCACAGGACTCACCCAAGGACTAGCAGAAATGGGATAAATCATTATAATATCTAGGAGTTTAATTACGTCTATCATGTCTTTTATGTTCATATTCAACCTCCTTGAGGTTGTACCACAGGTTTAAACTATTCCTCTATCAAAATTTTATGTGTATAAAAGGAAGGGTTGATATCTTTAATGTTATAGATCATCCACGCAATGGAACTTTTATGTTCCTTAAGCACGTTCAATAGCTTTTCCTTTTGTGGTACCTCTAGAGTTTATGCAATAATTACTGGTAATTTTGAGTTCTTCTCAAGAAATGCATATTCTAGATGATCAGCGAGTGTCTTCAACTTTAACTTTGGTGCTCTTCAATGGAGGGATTCAACCTTGTCTCTGTATTTTTGCTCATCTCTTCAACTTCTTTCATTCTAATCAGAGGCTTGTCATCTTCATATTTGTCCTCATCTTAAGCCATAGCCAATTCTTAAATGTCATTTGATGCAAGTTCTTGCACAATGTCTAAAGTTATAGAATCATTAACATCGATAAAGTAATAAGAATCATCATACTCAAGAGCAGGTTTCATAGCATCAAATATCTTAAAAGTAACATTTTTTTCTCCCACCTTAAGAACTAATTTACCATCACTAACAATAATGATAGCTCGAGTTGTAGCTAGGAAGGGTTGTCCTAAAATTAAAGATAATTATGTGTCTTTGTCCATATTAAGTATAATGAAGTCAACTGGGAAGATAAATTTTCAATTTTTACTAATACATTCTTAATAATCCCCTAGGATATTTAACGGTTCTATCAGTTAATTAAATAGTCATCGTAGTAGGTTTATGTTCTCCTAATACTAGTTTCTTGAACAATTTATATGACATTAAGTTAATGCTAGCCCTAAATTAGCTAAAGCTTTTTTTACCGAAAAATTACAAATAATGCAAGGGATAGTAAAAGTCCCTAAATCTTTAAGCTTCTCTGGTAACTTATTTTGTAGGATCACTGAGTTCCTCGCTTAGCTGCACTGTAGTCAATTCCTCTAACTTTTTCTTTTTATATAGTAGCTCATTTAGAAATTTTGTGTACTTGGGCACCTGTGCTATAGCTTTAAGTAGTAAGTTAATATTAAGTTGTTTAAATAACTCGAGGAATTTACCAAATTGCTTGTCTATGTGATATTTCTTTATGTTCATTGGGTATGGTATAGTGGGCTGGAATTCCTTTACTCTTGGAGGATTTGTTACATCTTTGGTCTTTGCTTGACTCTTTTCATGATCACGTTCTTCATTTCGGGGTCCGAAAACTGCTTGTAACTCCTTCCCACATATAAGTGTGACTACCTTTATATGCTTATTAGGGTTAGCTTTTTCGATGCTCAATAGACTCCCTGTTTGCCTTTCAACCAAAATCGATGTCATTTGATCGAGTCGAAACTCCAATTTACGTATGGACATTTATTTTCTTTGATGCTTCTCTCTTGATTCTTGAATAAATGCTAGTGTCATTTCGTCTATACTTTGCATCTTTAGCTGTGATGCTCACTGTTGATATCCTTGTAGAGGATTATTTTTCTTTTATCCCTGATTACCACATGAAAAGTTAGGGTGGTTCATCCATATAGGGTTATACATATTACTGTATGGATTATTTTAGGGTTTAAGTGCATTCCTCAAATAATCCACATGTTTGGGATAAACTGGTTCACATTCATGTCCTTGTTGATCTATCTCACACGCTTCACACTACATCACCTTTCCTTATAGAGCCATCTTTAGCCTATCTATCTTTTTACTCAAGGCCTCCACTTAGCGTTCCTTACATCAACTTTCCTTGTGAAGCCTCCACCGCATCTACTTTATAATTTCCCGTTGGCCTAGTGGTTCATATTCTAAACTGGCACCACTAGTAGTTGTTCATGGCCATATCTTAAATAAACTATTGGATTGCTTTAAGTGTTTTATTTTTCAACATCTCTCTAGCTACTGCATCTATTGACTACCTAGTACTTTAACTTAGCCCATTATAGAAAGTTTGGATTTGCATACACAATGGTAATCTATGATTTGGACATCGTCGAAGCATCTCCTTAAATCTTTCCCATGTATCATAAAGTGATTCATCGTCAATTTAGAAGTACGACGAGATGTCATTCTTTAGCTTCTTATTCTCTGCAAGGGGAAAGTACTTTAGAAATTTTTTTCTTCTAGTTGATCCCATGTAGTAAGTGACGAATGTGGCATAGAATTTAGCCACTATTAAGCCTTTCCTCTCAGGGAGAATGGAAATAGATATAGTCTAATTGTGTCATTATTTGCTTCATCGATTTTAAATGTATTGCAGATCTTTTAAATGTTAGAGATATGCTCATTGTGTCATCGTTTGCTCCATCGAACTAGACTGATTGTTGCACCATCTGGATGATGCTTGGCTTGATCTCAAAATTGTTCACCTAAATAGTTGGTCTCACTATGCTGGATTCCACACCAGTTAGGTCTAGCCTAGTATAGTTAAACATCGTACGTGGTTAGTCTGCCATTTTGTTAGATTCTTTTGTTTTCACATGACCTTCCAAGCCTGCCATCCATTGATCTAGTTCAAACTTTCTTATATTAGTCCTACGAAGATTCCATAGGGTTGTTCCTTTTATTTCAGGATCTGCTTCTAGTAAGCACTCATACGTACTTCGAGTTATCAACTGACTAGGATTCTAATTCTAAACTAAAGAAGCACAACTAACTAATTAAACAAGTAAAATAACGTAAAATAAAAAAAGAAATAAAGCAAAGTAAACAAAATATAAAGTAATGACTAGATTAATAAAACTAAGGTTTTCCTAATATCAAAATTCTTGGCAAAGAACTAAAAACTTGGGTGAACTTTTCTATTTTTTCAATTATGAATTAACCACATGTATACGACATAACTATAGCTAGTACTGGCAAGTATAGGTCAATTCCACAATGATGATGAATATTAGTAGTTATTAATATCCTATTACCTAGTCTACAAATTTGATTATAATTTTTAATTAAAGAAATTAAACGTTAAGCGAATATAATAAAATAGGAAGCAAGATTGAACAAAGAATTAAGAAATGATTTAGAAAATTAATGATATCTACAATTAGTGTCTAGGTTTCAAATCTTCCTAATTAGCCTGAATTGATTTATGTTTTATTATGCAATTTCTCTTTGCGAAATTTTCCTACTTCATTGAATTTTTTATTGTGTTGGATGATCGATTTGTGAATGTTGGATGATCGATTTGTGAATTGAATTGTTTAATGTCGATGGTATTGGAGTTTCTTGTATCTGAATTAGTTGGATTGGTTGGATTTTAGACTCTGGTGTTGAATGTTGAAATTGAAATGATGAATGCTGACGGTGTTAAAGCCTTGAATGGGCTTTCTCACGGTATTGGAGTTGGGTGTATATGAATAGGTTGGATTTTGGATTTTGGATTTGGAATTATATTGTTAAAGTTGAATGCTCATAGTGGTTTTTTGGGTTTTGCATTTGTGATCTGAAAATTGGAAATGGAATTGGAAATGGAATGATATAGTTGACTGTGAAAATTGGAAATGAGATTATATTAGTTGTTGTTCTGTTTGGTTATAAATTTAAATGCCTTAATTTTACATTATAATTATGAATAATTATTTTGTTAGAAGTTAAATGTAATTGATATATGCTAAGCTACCAAAAACCAATCTTTAACTTCTTTGGACAAATTTAAATGAATGTGTATTTAGAAAAGTTAATTGGTTGACCTATCTCATTCTGACTTTAATAATGTACTTTTTATGTTCTAAAAATTAATAAAATATAATGCATATTAACTAAAATTCACAATTTTAATAAAAGTTTAGAAATATATCGTCGAACCTTTTATTATATAAAATATATAAAATCAAATCACAGAAATGAAGTATTAATTTTTTTGTTTATTTGTTATTTTATTAAAATGATCAATTGTTATTTCATATTAATTGTCATTGTTATTTATTATTATGATTTTTGAAAGCAGGGTTGATGTAAATAGTAAACTAGTAAAGTATACAGTACAACTGTACAATATACCAATGGACTATTTTGCAAATTTTAAAAATTTTAGGGATTATTTCATAAATTTAAAAATTACCCGAAGCCGTATCCGGTATTGACCAGTATCGGTACAGTATCATACCAGAACTCAATCCGGTACCGAATCCGGTACGGTATTCATAACATTGCTCTTGATAACTGACTGGTATCCATAATATTGAAATTTTCTAGGACTGAATTTTAATTTTAAAAATTTTATGGACCAAATTGGAAAAAAAAATTGAAGCTAAAGACACAAAACTAGCAGGTCCAACAACACACATGCATCTTCAGTCTTTTTATTCACTCACCAATATTCTTCACTGTAGCCATCCATTACTACTCATGCTCGCTGTCAGTCTCCTGCCTCACTGCCCCACACTGCACGCCTGCCACACTGCAAGTTGCACGCTTTCTCCACCTCAATGTCTTCGCTGGAGGCTGGAATCTGGACTGTCACTACTTCGGACCGCCTGCTCTTTCCACCATTACAGTTGCTCATCTCCACTCCACCGTCACAGCTACTCGTCTGCTGGTCTCCATCAGTCCACCATTGGGCAAATTGTAGAATTCATCTAATTGAAACGAGTCATCAACCCAACCCGATCAACCTGACTTGACCTAACCTGACCAACCCAACCCGTGATCGTGAGTAACTTGGCTGCAATTTCTTTTTTTTTTTTGTGTGCTTTAGGTTGCTTGTTTCTGCTTTAGATTGCAATTGGATTGTGAAAATTCCAAAGGATATAGTTCTAACAAAAAATTCTAGTTCAGTCGTAGTGAAAGTAAATCACTTCCAATAACACAACCACCTTGTACTAACCTCAACAGAGGATTCTCACAATAACGTTAGACAATAAAGATAAGAATTAAACAACTCAGGTAATTTAAACAATAAAGACATAAACATCGACAACACTTGAGATAGAAAACAACTCCCCTAATAATGTAACTTCGTCAACAAAAGAATAGGAAGTTGTCCACCAAGAAATCTGTTGTGAATCTTCGATATTGTCAATGAACCATTCCACGCACATCAACCACGAAAACTCAACAAAACAACAAACGTTTCATCACCGAAATGTTAAACTAATGGAGCTGCAAAAACGCACGAAAACTGCTGGAGGTTTTCGCACAGAACCAGCAACTTGGACAGCCTAGAAAATCGTACAACCTAGGCGAAAATATAACTACCAGATTTGGATAGAAGCCTCGTAAAATTAGTTGCCAAAGATAAATCAAGATCCCCAAAAATACAGCTGCTAAGTTACCATATGCTAGTCTTTTTTCCACACAAAAACGGCAGACTTTTAGTCCAAAAAATCACGTAAAACCCAATAGAAATGTAGCTACAAATAGTCAATAGAATCTCTAAAAATCCAGTTATGTTAGATAGCCATTATCACTAAAAGAGGTTGTCAAGAGTCTAAAAATCACCAGAAATTTGCATCTTATCTTAATCAAGATATGATGATTTTATTCCTATTAAATTCTATCATGATTAGGATTTTATTCCAAATAAACATCATCTTTAAAGAATCTCACATAGAGTTGAATACTCGTTGTAATGAAATTCTACAAATAACCAAAGATGTTCAATTACAATTGATGCCCAAATTTTCGTAACACATATCTTATCAATCTCCCCCTTTTGGCATTATTTGTCACATATCGAAACTCTCCCTTAAGAAGATAATTGGACACATATCATTAAGTCCACATAACATATCGGAACTCCCCTTAATCGAATATCGAGTTACAAATAACATTCAAGTTCACATAACAACAAGTTCATCAGGTTCACATAAGAAAATGGCAAATATCCGAAAAAAATAATCCAAATTTAATAAAAACAGCCACAACCACTACATCACCCATTCTCCCCCTTGGAACAAAAAGATGCCAAAAAGAGCTAAAAAGCACATATACACCATGAAATCTTCCCCTAAAAAACACCTTCAATGCGATCAATCTCAACGAATAAGGGGGCATAAGAATTAGCAATAGTTGCAGTGAAAAAATCATAAACACGTACTGCAGCAACAGAAGGTTAAGATGACAATTTACCATCAATCAAAACACTAGCCAACATATTATTACTCGCATCAAAGCCATCCGTATATGACTGATTAAATTCATAAACCCCAAAAATTCATTTATCAAATTATAATCAAACTTAATCAATCTTCCCCTTACATAAACAATATGAAAAGCATAAAGTTATATTATCCAACAATCTCTTATCCAAATTAAAATAAAATTCTCGCACCAAATCAACATCAAATTGTTGTGGCAATAAAGAAACACATAACAAATTTCTCTCAGTCAACAAAACATCCAAATTAAATTGGTTATACTCAGTTAAATTTATAGGATGATCAATAACATACCCAATTGAAGCGAGAGTATCCCTTCATTGTTCGGCTAAGCGAGTAGATAATCAATAAATACAGCCTTCACCTGGCCCATAATTTCATCTGTAGTGTCAATGAAGGAATCAAAATATGAAGAATATTGCATTTTCCAAATTTCAATGAAGAAGGCTTGATGCGATATCGACCATATAAATCCATTTACTCCTTATGCTTAAGCCTCTTTTGCACAACATCATAGTGGTCCTCCTCATTCTCTGCTTCATTAGTCTCAGCATGCTTCACCTCTTGACCACTATATTCAATTTCCTTATCATCATGGTCAACCCCACCATATTCTTCAAGTTCACTTTTCATCATATCAACCTAATGCACTGTAACCAAGTGAGTAAATGTATCTATCAGTTCACTCTATTTCATCATACTGAAAACAAGTGGTGGTCTAGCCTTAGCTTGTGAATGAACATCACCAAATAGTAAAAAGGGTACATTTTTATAATCTAAACCACCTAACTCTCTGAACAATGCAACATCAGGATTATTGTAATCCATGAATGCCTCCAAGGTTTTCATAGTAGTTACAACTAAATGCAAGTACTGAGAATCTATATTTTTTAGCAAGGTTAGAGGAGTAGTAATAAACTCTGCTTCTCGTATTGTTAAACATCCAGATGTGATAGTAGCCAATACAATAAGTTATTGGGACCGATCTTACGCAAGAGGAACTAATGATAACAAGCACAAAATTCTAATTTTCTCAAGAACATCATCTTCATAGCTCAGTAAGGAAACTAATTCATTCACAAATTCAGGCTCATAATTGAAAAAAGAAACTAAGTCGTCAGCATCACTGTTTTCCTGAATAAGAAATATAAAGACATATAGACAAATGCATGTACCTTATTGTCGAGAAGCCAATGAACCATCCAAACTCATATAGCCCACGATATAGAGAGAAACAAAGATAAAACTTGAAAAAACCAACTCAAAGAAAATCTTAATCTTCCTACAAGTCTTCAACCAAAAATCAACATTTTCTTGACATAACTTCGTAAATCAAAATTCAAAAGCAGAACTCTTAACTTATCAAGCGGAGCCTTATTTTTCACATCAATTTTACTATTCAATAAGTAAGGAAAAGCCAAACACACATCAATCACCTAAACTTTAGAAAACCTATAACTCGGAAAGCCTAGACAATAACTCCTTCGAACCCCCTTTTTGTTTTACTCTTTTAAACAAAAAAATCAATATATTTCAAAAATGTAAAGCATATAGTCCCGTGCTCCTCAAAGAAATTCAAACCTAGCCTTATTCCTCGTCACATCATCTCTGTCATCAACTGTCAGGTTAGTTTCTTCCTCTGAAGCAACTAACTAGTCCTCTATCTTAAAAGTTTCTTTCCAACAACAACTAACTGTGGATCTGGACAATTTCTGGTACTAACTCCCTTGCGTGTCTATTCTGATGTGTGAGACTAATTTTTTCTAACCCAAGTTTGCTTTGGTAACGTTGGCTACTGCTGAAATTTTTTCAAAGATTACCGGGATTTTCTATTTTGGGCCCTTTGAAACAACATTTGTATCAGCTTGTAGCAATTTGGCTTTATGTGACCCTTCACACTACAAAATTGACATGTAGGCACGAACTTTCTGCTTCTTTTTGGTATTTCTCCTTGCTTACTTTATCTTACTTCTTTGAAAAATCTAACTTCGCCATTTTGCTTATTATTCAACTTAGAACGTTCACCTTTATAACCAACATCTTGAGAGTCCCTTTTGTTTTTACCAATTTCCAACAATTAATCTAGCTTCTTGGTACCAACATTCAACATTCTTATTCCTTTTTCTGTATTGACCATCTTTAGCTTTGTTTCATCAAGTTCATCTATTGTTGACAACAACTTTATCTCTAAATCTTGAATGACATTCTTCATGGTTGAATTCTCCTTATTTAGTCTCTTGATTTGTTTACACGTTTTCACCCATTTGGCATACGTTAATTCATAGACCTTATAGATGTCTTCCTTTTTAAATTCTGATTCGTTGTCATCATTGTCACAATCTGAATTTGACTTTAGAATTGAAACATCTGTATTTTTTTGGTCAATTTCTTCACTAGTTGCTACTAATGAAGCAACTGAACTTTTGTTATTTAAAGCAATCAACACAACATGATTACTCACAATTTCTTCTTCACTACCATACTCACTTTTAGATTTGTTTTCACTCAAAATGTTGGTGTTAGACTTCCCTTTCCTCTTTTTAAGAGTATTAACACATTCCGTTTGCACATGTCCAAAATTTTAGCATTCATGACATTGAATCTTCTTTAATTTCCTTTCACCTCTTTAAGTCTTTTCCTACTATTTGAAATTAATGTTTGATGAACTCCCAACATCCTGTCTGAACTTAAGTCTACATTTATTCACCTTCTTTAGCCACTTGCTGAAATTTCTTATTAGCGACACCATATCATCATTTTCATCAGAGTCATCTCCTGAATCATTCACAGATTTAACAACTTTAGCTTGCAAAGCCAACCCTTTATTCTTCTCATGCTTATCTCTCAATAAGTTCATCTCAAAGTTTGTGAGAATCCCAATTACCCTATCCAAAGACAACTCATTAATGTCATGAGCTTCTTTAATGACTGCAATTTTTGGTATAAATCTAGAAGGCAATAATCTCAATATCTTCTTAACAAGTTTCGAATTTGAATACTTCTTACCAAGTTGATGTTCTTGGTTGGCAATATCACGCAGCTTCTCATGAAATTCTCTAATAGTATCACTTTCCTCCATCTTGAGTTCTTCAAATCTAGTGGCCAATATTGTAGTTTCAAAACTATCACTGATTTTGATCCCATATGGACTGTTGACAGAGTGTCCCATGCTTCTTTTGCAAATTCACTGGCTGATATCATAGCAAAGTGATCTTCATCAACTAAACTGAAGATAGCATGCATGGTTTGAGAATTTCCAAGTGCTCCCTTTTCTTTACCTCTTGTCCATTCAGATAAATCTTTAAGTACTGCTTCTACCTTTTCATCAATCGTCACTGGATGTGTCCAGCTATTTCAAACCGAGTTCCATGCTTTTATTCCTTGTGCCTGAATGAATACTCTCATCCATGATTTCCACGTAGCATAATTTGAACCATCTAGCAATAGTGGCCTGGTGATTAATGCCCCTTCTTTAGTAGCCATAATTATGAAACACATATCTACACCAACTTGACGTACCAAGTTTTGATTCGATGACCCATTCTCTGATACCAATTGAAAACTTCGAAGGATATAGTTCCATAAAAAATTCTGGTTATATCATAGTTTCTTTGAACTGTATTTGTGGTTGCTTGATACAAAGCAACCGTGTCAGCAATTGTAAATTTTTTGGCACAAACGAAAATAGAAAAGTAAACATGAAATAAGAAAATCAACACCTAATATTTGGTAATGCAGTTCGACATGCCTTATCTACGTTTGCGGGGCCCTCACTCAACTTAATCACTTTCACTAAGGAACAACAATAGTTTTACTCAAGACATTACAAGGCCGACTTACCCAACCCTTGACACTATCCCTCATCCTCAAAACCTATGAAAGTAAATCACTCCCAATAACACGAACACCTTATGCTAATCTCAATAGAGGATTTTCACAACAACGTTTGACAATAAATATAAGAATTAAACAACTCAAATGATTTAAACAATAAAGACATAAACAACGACAACACTTGAGATAGAAAACAACTCCTCTAACAATGTAATTTCATCAATGAAAGAATAGGAAGTTGCCCACCAAGAAATCTGTTGTGAATCTTCGATTGTCACTGAAAAATCCCATGCACAACAACCCAAAAACTTAACAAAACAACAAATGTTTCATCACTAAAATGTTAAACCCATGGAGTTGCAAAAACACACAAAAACTGCTAGAGGTTTTAGCACAAAACCAACAACTTGGATAACCTCAAAAATCACACAACCTAAGGGAAAATGCAGCTACCAGATCTAGATAGAATCCTCATAAAATCATATGCCAAAGATAACTCAGGATCCCCAAAAATATAGCTGTCAAGTCACCATATGCTAGTTGTTTTTCCACACAAAAACAACACACATTCAGTCCAGAAAATCATGTAAAACCAACAAAAATGCAACTACAAATAGTTAATAGGATCTCCGAAAATCCAGCTACCTTATATATCAATTATCACCAAAATAGGTTGTTAAGAAAAGTCCAAAAATCTACATCTTATCTTAATCAATATATGGTGACTACATTCTTATTAAATACTATCATGAGTAGGATTTTATTCCAAATAAGCATCATCTTCAAAGAATCTCATATAGAGTAGAATACTCGTCATAGTGAAATTCCACAAATAACCAAAGATGTCCAATTATAAATAATGCCCAAAATGTCATAACACATATCTTAACACATTGGGTTTTCTTATTTCATGTGAGTTTTGTTAACGGCTTATTAAATATGCATTGGGCTTGAAAGTTGAAATTGATTGTGTGAATTGTGTATAGCTCAATAACATTTAAGCATTGTGAATTTATGAAGAAATGAGATCATTTAATATCATGTATGAATTATGAAAGAACATTTAAGTATTATGAATTGTGTATAATTGGAGAACAAGTCATATTATTTGTTATTTTAATAATCATAAAAAGAGATAATAAATGTAATTAAGTAAAGAAAATTAAATGTTTTCATTTTTATTTTATTTATTGTTGTCATTAGGAAATAAAATTACAAATATTAATCCTATCTTATAAGTAACAAATACGCATTCATCATCTTATCTTATGGGTAGTTAAATACAGTAGAAAATAGTATGTGAATTTATGAGAAAATACTCATTAGTTTACTCAACATAATGTGAAATTGTAGGTGTTTAAATAATTTTTAGATGTGTATTATAATAAAAAAATTCATTTTCGCAATGTGTGTTATCACAAAGAAAGATGTAAGATGGAGTCTATCTAGAATCTGGATATGCTTATAATTGAATATTGAACTTTTATAGTTATGTAATGATATTCTATACAAAAATTGTATTTTTGAATATAAATTTATTAATTCAATTTTAACACGTGTCCCCTTTTATTTTTTAAGAAAAATGGATGAGAGTTTAAGTATTCCTATTATTTTAGCCATTTCAAGAAGATTTGATGATCCAATTTAGGCTCATACTAGATTGGTTCCTAGAATGAAGAACCATACTATTTGTGTGTATTGCAATAAGCATTTGAAAGGTGACAAAATCACCAGATTAAAGAAACATTTAGCTGAGATCAAAGGTAAAGTGGAGTCTTGTAAAAAAGTGAGTCATAACGTGAAAACTCTACTTCAAGAGTAGTATTATGAAAAAGATAGAAGACAAAGGCTCAACTATGACATTAGTTGTGGAATTTTTTTTTTCTGGTGGTCAGGATGATAGAGGAGATGTTGAAGGTGGTGCTATTCCTACTCAATAAGAAGGAAATATTGATGTGAGGAAAAGATGAAGACATGTATTTTATTTTTTGTACCACAAACAACTCCTGAAGTTTAGCCTTCAATCTGTAGTGCTTTAAAATCTAAAGAAGTAACTCAAAATGTAGACATGACAATAGCTAGATGGTGGTATCATTCAGGTGTATCATTTAATGCTGCCCAGTCTTATTATTACCAACTTATGGTAGATGATATTGCCTCTTATGATCTAGGGTATAAGGTTCCTTCAATTGATGACTATAGAAGTAAACTTCTGAGTAGCTATGTTTATGAAAAAAAAAATAGTTATTTGGATGAAAGAAAATTGACTTTAAAAACTTAAGGATGTTCAATCATGAGTGATGGATAGACAAACAGAAGATATGAACCCATTATCAACTTTTTAGTTTATTATGCTAAGCGGAAAATGTTTTTGAAGTCTATCGATGCATCTGGACTTGTTATAAATGCTGATATTTTGTTTCAGACATTTGATAAAATTATGAATGAAGTTGGGTCAGAAAATATTGTTCAATTCATTACTGACAATGATTTTGCTTACAAAGCAGCTGGGAAAAGATTGCAAAGAAGCGATAATTCTCTTTATTGAACTCCTTGTGTTACACATTGCATTAACCTGAAGTTGAAAAATATTAGAGATGCCAAATATTTTCCGATCATTGATAAGAATTTACAGAAAGCAAAGAAAGTGACCAAGTTTATCTATAATCGTGCATAGTTCCTAAATTTGATAAGGAAGGATTTTACTAATGGTAGGAATTTGTGTCGTCTTACGATAACAAAGTTTGCTTCAGTATTTTGTTTTGACGAAGGAGTTGAGGTAGATATTTACAAGTGATAAGTAGGTCACATCACAATATGTTATCTCTAATGCTAGAGTCGAGGTTTATGGATTTGTACTTGAAGATCATGAATTTTAGTCCTAGTGTTAATTTCTAATTTGAGTTTGTAAGCCTTTAGTGAGAGTACTTCAACTAGATGATAGTGATGAGAAGGCAACAAGAAGTTATTTTTATGATATCAAAGAGAGGGAGAATGAAGCAATCAAGGCTAATTTGAAAAATAGGTCTTCTTTGTACACACCTTATATTGTAGTCATTAATGAGTGATAAGAAAGACAACTTTACTATTTGTTGTTTATGGTTAGGATATTTTTTAATTCTAGTATCTACTTTAGACCAAATTTTATAAAAAAAAAGTTGAAATTAATAAGGAAATGTTATTAACTATTACGACAATTGCTTCCCATGAGATGATGCAAGATCTCCTAAGCTTACATATAGAGATTTATATGGATGCTTTTGGTGATTTTGGGATGCCTATTGCTACTCGTCAAAGAGAGATGCTTAATCCAAGTATTTTTTCATTTTTGTTACTTGTTGGAAATTAATCATCATTTTATTTTGTTTAAAATATTACTTTATTCTTTTATAGTTGCTTGGTGAGACCAATTTGGGATTGGTGTTCCAAAATTACAAAGATTTGCATTTTGAATTTTGAGGCAAGGCATGAGTGCAATAGGGTGTGAAAAGATTCAAAACACATTTGAATTCATCAATTTCAAGAAAAGGATAAATTGGAACACATAAGATTGAATAACTTAGTCTTTGTTTGATACAACTTATAGATTCGAAAAAGGTATGTTATTATCATTGTTAAGTTGAATATAATTTCTTGTAATTTCTTAATAATTTAATTTTATTTGTTTCCTAAGACTCTTAATAGAACAAATAGTATTGTAGATCCAATTTACCTTGATTATATCGATCTTTTAGCAGATTGAGTTTCTGAGGAACCGGGTTTGAGAGTGATCTTGGATGGGAAAGTATTAACATATCATTTGGTCTAATAAATTTAAATGATGGTACTGATGAAGCTTCTCTCAATGATGAAAATTTTGTACTAAATGAGAATTGAGGTCAATGTGAATTGAGCGGATATTCAATTGAACAAAGTTTCAGGTTTTCATTTCTCCTCTTCTTTTAATTTCACTTTTATTTGAGGTATATGTTAAATTCTGTATATGTAATATAATTATAAACGTAAATGTTTTGTTTCATATTTTACTTCTAGTTGGTTGTTTCTTTGATACAAACTCTTATTGTAAATTGTAGTACTTAAAAAATTACAGATGTTTATTATTATTTTTATGTGATATTTTGATGTAATATTATTTATTATATGATAAAATTGTAATATTTTACAAACTTTATATTATCCTTAATATTATATTTGTATGATCTTTTTTATATTAATTGTTGTCATTATTTTTATGTTAAATATGTGAAAATAATATTAGTATAAATTAATAGATTTTTATTATTTCAAAATTGTATTATTATAATTTTTGGAGACAAAGTTGATGTAAAATTATTAATTATATGGTAC
>JANIHZ010058803.1:0-18373 GCA_027478365.1 Erythroxylum rufum | reverse complement strand
GAGTACCAAGTTTATAACAAATAACAAGCAAAACCATTCAAAAAGTTCTTTATCATAGAAAATTCTTATTAAATCATAAAACACATGTTTCTCAAAACTCTCGTCATGAAATCAAATTCACAAACAACACAATTCATGCATCCTTCAACTTGTTCACAAATCATAAACGCATAAGCACATCTGAAATGGTTTGGGTAGTCCATAACAGAACGTACTAACACATTTCCATATAATGGTCCTGTATAGTCGTGAACAGAATGAACTAACACAATCTTACATAGTGGTTTTGTGTAGTCGTAAAAGAGTCCATGAAGGAGCTCCATGCCACTAACAGGCAGGCGGGAGAAGCCTTTAGACAAGTGCACTTGACAGAATAGAACGAACCAAACCAAACCCACATAGCATGTAATTCATGACTTGAAAATAGATTGCCCAAATGGAAACATTTCGGAAACTTGTTTTTCATAAACATGCAATTTTTCGAAAACCCCTATCATTTAGCAATATCACAATTCATCATCAAAATTTCATACACCAAATATGTAGCAATTTCACAAATCATTCAAAATCAATAAAAGCAACATCAATGGCTCATTACTTAAATATAAACATGAAACCCACCTTGATTTTCTTGCTTGAAACTTTCCTCAAAATGTCTCTCCCATTGCTCCCCTTACCTCTCTTGATTTCCTTCATCAAAAGCAAAATCCCCCATTCAATAGGAATTCCAATTGGAGAACTCATAAGACATATTTGCTAAAAGTGATCCTAGAAAACTTAAACCCATGCATTTCTTAAGCTATATGAACCAAAACTTTTTCAAAAATCTAAAATATTAAGATCAAACTTACCTTGAATCTTCATTAAATGAAGAGTTTCTTGGCTTAAATGAGAGCTCTAATCCTCCTCTTCCTTTTTCCCTTCTTGAACAACTTCAAAATCACTCTTGAAGGCTTAGAAAAATTAAACCCTAGCTCACTTCTTTCTTTTCTCTCCTTCTCTCTCTTTGTTGTGCTTCTCTCTTCTCTCCTTTCTCTCATTCATGTTTTTATACCATTAATGATTGAACAATGTCCATTTTACCCTTAGTTATATTCCTTGTAACTTAAATGCTTAAGTGACTTGCCAATTTTGCCCCTCATGCAATCTTACCACCTTAACACTATAATTCAATTAACCTATGTCATATAATCTTACTCATATTAACATGCCAATTAACTCCATAAAATAAAATAATTAATCTATCAAGACCTCAAAATTTATTTAAATCATGCTTAACTTCAATAAACAAAATTCAGGGGCCAACATGTAGAGTTATTAAGTGTGTATAATCTGGGGTAATTATCCCTGTCTAAATACACCTCAATTGTCTTTAATTTTTCTTTCTTCAATTGCTTGCATCAACTTCCTAACTTCATTATCATTGTGCAATGGCCTTAACTTTTCTTCAAATGACTCATGTAGGAATTTATAAGTGAACTCCCATATTTGCCCATACGCCAACCTCTTAGCATTAAGCATAAAATCAACCAAGGTAACCTTGTCCATTTTTAGTCCTAAAACAACTTATCTCTTTGCTTAATCTGTCATTTTTTATTTGAAATTGAAACACCCTCCATAAAGATACTCAAACCTAATTAAAGGGAAATACCAACGATTCCTCAATCAAAACCTATAACAATGTAACATACTACTTCTGCAGAGCATATACCTGAACATCCAGAGGATATTTGAGAACATACCCTATAAGAATGGCATGTTATAACAGTCACATTAACTTATTATGACATCACACATAACACAAGTATTCAAAATAATCAAATCTCCTCATTTCATTCACAAAATAAACTTACTTACATTGTACCATTGCAATTCATATCCATGTATTTACATTACATAACATTTGAGAGTTTACAACTCCATACAAAATGTTAACATGAAATAAGAAGCTAAAAAACATATCTTAACTAGACTCCTCAGATATCAGCTGACCAGACTTTTGAGTCATTCTTTTTCTCAAAATGACAATACTAGAATTCTACTTGGTTACCTTAGAAGCTAGAACTCCCTTGTACCTAAAAATCAACGTTGCGATTTTGATGAATTTGTAAACTCAGTGAGCGAACCATCATCTATGTGCTCATGCCAGTCAAAGCACAAAGTAAAGTATATAACCAACTTCAAGAAGTTTAACGCATCATCCAGTATCAATCCCACATCACATTTTGTCATATTTCATCAAGTACAAGTACAACTTGTATACAAACATTTGATAACACTATTTTAGAACAATCCATTAATTCATCTCAATCATTCATATAATACATGTAAAGTTATATATCTGTAAATGAATATTTGATTCCATTTTCATTTTACTTTGTTATAACCGAGCGCTTATTTACTGTCCCATATCCATTATGAATATTGGGCTCATTTCATTTACTGTCCCGTATTCATTATAGATATTGGGCTCATTATTAATTAAGCCTGTGACTCTTTATGCACAATTCCTGAGCTTAAAGCTCTTTTTCACGTTGGTCACTCCGGTCATAACTCCTTTATTTGATCTTACATATCAATGTAATGGAATGCATCAATTCACATAATATGCTATCAATGCTTTTCATTCAATGTGTTCATGTCATTTATCACATTCTTTAAACCTAATTCTAGCATTCAACATTCAGTTGAGTACACATTCCATATTACACAAACAGTTTGAAAACACTTCCATATACAGTCCTAATTGTCAAACTCCTCAGACCAATAATGTCTGGAATCATAACAATTATATAAGTAACTATTCAATAACTAAAAGTTAACCAAAAACAATTCAATCATAATGAGAAACATCTAGGTTAACTCATAGTACGCTCTACATAAGCATACAAAAAACTTTCATTCACTTAATCTCATCATATATGTAGTCCTAGTTTTTTTTTCCAAATTTAAGAACACTTCACTAGTACCTTTCTTTAGCATAAATTCACCTTCATTTAAACTTCAAATCTCAATCTAAATCATCCATATAGCAACCTATAACCTACAGTTAACAAAACAAAAAAGTATACAATTCATGTATCATTTTCTAGCCCATTTCATCAGTAACATCACATGCAATCCATCCCAATTCAATCATCATAAACTTTCTATTACAACATGCTACAAAACTCAATACTTTACTTGCTTGTTTACCTCAAGTTCCACCTCAATTCATCAAGTCTACTTTGCCTTATGTGCGTGCAAGATCATCTCAAATACAAGGAGGGAATTGGATGGGTTTTCAGTAAGGATAAAAGACAATAGTAAAAACAACAATGTTCTAGTTCTATAACTATCTTGTGAAGGGTGAAAGCATGGATTTTTGGTGTGGAAATTGGACACAAACTTAAGAAAAACATAAGGATGTTAGGGTATAATGTTTCGGTGGTGAGAGGAAAGGAGAAGAAGAATGAACCCAGTAGAAACTATCCCTATAGTAGCTTAACTCATTAGGTGAGGTGCCCCCATTTCATAACGACATTTGTCACCTATGCATGCATTCCATTTGTCCCATATATAAGTTGCCAAATGTTACCAATATCCTAGGCCATTTGTCACTCAATCACTGCTGCCATTTGTCACTTAATTTCCTATACCAAATGTCACTTAATTCTACAACCATGTGTAACTTATTTCTTAAGCTTAGTCATCCTAAATGTCCATGCATCAATTTGACATTTTCCCTAAACTAAATGTACGTTTTAATTCATCAATTTTTCAATTGGATCAATTAATTCCAAATTTACTAATTATAATCCACCAAACCAAAATTCAAGACATAAGCAATGCACAATTCATATCATGATCATTTAAAAAACTTTCATACCTCGGAATATGTCAATTGAGTGCACATACAATCTTGACAATGTTTACTAAATCATGATTTATGTTTGTATGCGGACATGCATGTGAATGAAATGCACTTCATAAATTCTTAAATGATATGACTCAATAGTCTAAGATTCTAACCCTCAGTAAGTTTTGGAATTCGGGCTATTACAATTCTCCCGCCCTTAAGAAATTTCATTTTTGAAATTCTTACCTGATTGATCAAATAGATGGGGGTACTGTTTCCTTATGTTTTCTTCAGTATCCCATGCGGCTTCGTCTCTCAAATGATTTCTCCAAAGGACTTTAACCAATGGGATTGCTCAGTTTCTCAATTACTTAGTCTAATAAACTACTATTTTGACCAGTTCCTCTACATAGCTCAAATTAGTTGTAATTTCAACTTCCTGTGCCAGTAATACATGTGTTGGATCTGACCTGTATCTCCTGAGTATTAGAATGGAACACATTGTGAATCTAATACACCTCGAGTGATAAGGCTAACTTGTAAGCCAACGGTCCTATTCTCTCAGTAATCTCATAAGGACCAATGTATCTAGGACTTAACTTTCCCTTTTTACCGAACCTCAACACACCTCGCCAAGGTGACACTCTCAAGAATACCTTATCTCCCACTTGATATCCCATATCCCTCCGGTGCTGATCTACATAACTTTTCTGCCTGTCTTGAGCTACCTTGATCCTATTACGAATCAATTTTATCTTATCAACAGTATCTTGAATCAACTATAGGCCTTCAACAATCCTTAGGTCCTCTTCATCCCAATATAAAGGCGATCAACACTTTCTTCCATATAACGCTTCATATAGAGCCATACCAATACTACTGTGATAATGATTACTATATGCAAATTCAATGAGAGTTAGATATTGATCCCATGCTCCTTGAAACTCCAAAACACAAGCTCTGAGCATATCCTCCATAGTCTTAATTGTCCTCTCACTCCATTCGTCTTTTTAAGGATGAAATGATGTACTAAAATTTAACTTTGTACCCAATGCTGTTTATAAAATACCCCAAAATCTAGAAGTAAATCTGGGATCCGAATATGATACAATAGACACTAGTACTCCAATGTAACCTCACTATCTCATTAACGTACCTATGAGCTAATTGATCCAATGTGTTATTTTCTCGCATAGGTAAGAAATGTGTCTACTTCATCAATCTATCAACAATGACCCATATAGCATCATGTTGCCTCGGAGTCCTCGACAAACCCATAATGAAATCTATTATGATCCTCTCCCATTTCCACTCCGGAATATGTAATAACTGTAACTTCCCAACTGGAGCCTGATGCTCTGCCTTAACTTGTTAGCATGTCAAACTTTTAGCCACATACTTAGCCACTTGCTTCTTCATCCCTGGCCACAAAAAATGTTGTTTCAAAGTACTGTACATCTTGGTAGTACCAGGATGCTTAGCATAAGCTGCCGTATGAGCTTCCTCCAAAATTTTTTTCCTCAAATCATCAACATCAGGTACACATAATCTCTACTTCAACCATAATGCACTATCTCTCAACTCAAAATCAAAACTTAAATTATGCTTCAACTTCTCAGTAAGCTTCATTAATTCTAGAACCTTACTTTGAGCTTTTCAGATCCTTTCATACAATACTAGTTTAACCTTCAGTGTAGCTAACAATGCTTCATTCCGCCTCAAACTTAGCTTAATATTCAATGCTCTTAGTTGCACTAGGTTTGGTAACCTTGATTTTTGAATTAGTTTGGGGCAATTATAATCCTTAAGTAACTCCTTTGTCTCATGTTAAGCTCCTTCTGACTTAACAAATATTTTAAACTTTTATGACCTGTAAATATCTGAAATGTTTCACCATATAATAATGTCTCCAAATCTTCAAAGCAAAGACCACTACAGCACGCTCTAAATTATAAACCGGATAGTTGAACTCATGAGACCTTAACTGTCTTGATGCATATGCAATCACTCTATCATACTGTATCAGAACACATCCTAATCTCTGGTGTGAAGCCTTACTATACACAACATATCCTTCAGATCCAGATGGGATAGCCAATACCGGTGCTGTAGTAAATCGGTGTTTTAATTCCTCAAAACTCCTTTGGCATTCATCTGTCCATCTGAAAGGTACATTCTTCCTGGGAAGCTTTGTCAAAGGGGTTCAGATCAATGAGAACCCTTAGACAAACCTCCTATAATAACATGCTAGTCCAAGAAAACTCCGAATCTTAGATACATTTCTAGGGGCTTCCCACTTCATCACTGCCTCAACTTTCTTTGGGTCTACCTGTATGCCCTGTCCAAATACTATATGACCCAAAATCACCATTGATCAAGCCAAAATTCACACTTACTGAACTTGGTGTACAATTGCTTTTCTCTCATGTTCTGTAAGACTAACCTGAAGTGCTCAAAATGTTCCTTTCTACTCTTCGAGTACATCAAAATATCATCTATGAATACAATCACAAATTGATCTAAGTAAGGCTGAAATACCTTGTTCATCAATGCCATAAAGGTTGCCAAATCATTTGTTAGCGTAAAAGGCATCACCAAAAACTCAAAGAGTCTATATCTGGTCCTGAATGTACTCTTTGGTACATCATCTTCTGTTATTTTTAACTAGTAGTACCCTGACCTCAAATCCTATTTAGTAAACACCTGAGCTTCCTGTAACTGATCAAGTAAATCATCTATTCTCGGTAAGGGATATTTATTATTCACTATCACCCGATTCAGTTGCCTATAATCTATGCATAATCTCAAAGTCCCATCCTTCTTGTTCACAAACAAAACTGGAGCTCCCCAAGGTGACACACTGGGTTTGATAAAACCCTTATCTAACAAATCCTACAACTGAGTCTTAAGTCCCTTAAGTTCCACAGGTGCCATCTTATATGGAGGAATAGATATAGGAGTAGTACCTAGAGCAAGGTCGATAGTAAACTTCATTTCCCTATCTAGGGGTAATCCCGATAATTCAGTGGGAAACACATCTAGGAATCCCTAATAATAGGAATATCCTGTACTGTCTGCTCAGTTTAGTTATCAGACATATAGGCTAGATAAGCCTCACATCCACTTCGAATCATCCTAAAAGCACTCATTAATGAAATCAATATAGCTAGCACTGCTTAACTAACACCTTGAAATATTACTCTTGGTTGATTAGGAGATTCAAGAATGACTTCTTTAGTATAACAATTCATTACAGCCCTATGAGTAGTAAGCCAATCCATACCTAAGATGAGGTCTATCTCTTTTAACTTTAGTACTATCAAATCAACTTTCAACTTAGCCTGGTCAACTCGAATAATATGCCCTTTACACACTTCTCCAATCACTATAGTACTACCTACTGGTGTACTCACCTCTAAGTCACATTGCAACATCTCTCTCTCACAATGCAATTCAGAGGCCAAATGTGGTGTGATAAATGAATGTGTAGATCCTGGATCTAACAATGCAAATGCCTCAAATTGAAAGACATGTAACACACCTATAATAACATCCAGACAAATATGTGCGTCCTGTCTAGTAATAGCAAAGATCCTAGCTTGAGACTACAGTTGGTTAATCGGCACATCAGTTATAACACTAGGACTTGTTGAACTTTTTTTACCCCTACCTCTGCCTCTCTGTCCTGCTCGACTATCTCTACTTTGCTGGATAGTCATATTAGTCACTGATCATCCTCTCACTTCAAATTGTGCTCCCAAAATTGCGGGACAGTCTCTAATCTGATGCTCAAAAGAGCCACAATGCAAGTAAGCTCCTGACATCTTCCAACATTCTCCACTATGTTTCTTTCCACAATGCTGAAACTAAGCATCTGTTGTGTTTGCCCTCTAGATACTTGACCTTTACCACTACCAACATGAACAAAACCGCCTCTTAGTCTAAACCTTGACCGTCTAGATCTATTTTGTGATTGTAATGATCTATTTTGGCGTTTACTGAATCTGCTGCCAGAATCAACTTGAGACTCACCATGCCTCTTAATTCTAAACTCTTGCCTATACTCTCCTTGTCCATCCTTCAGTAACTGTTCAATTCGGATTGAAACAACTTGTAGCCCAGTAAGACTACTCAGAATGGTAATAGCCAATCTCGTCTTGATCTCCATATTCAATCCATCCTCAAATCGCCTACTTTTATCCTTCTCAGTCGGAATCAAAGCAGTAGCATACCCCATTAATTCATTAAACCTCACCTCATACTCGGCTATAGTGAGATTTCCCTGTTCTAGATCGAGAAACTCTTTCATCTTCCTATCTAACTAGATCTTTGGCATATAGTTCTCCTAAAAGACCTTCAAAAAGTCTTCTTATATCAGTCTATAAGGTCGGGTAGAACTGTCAGGAATAGTCGTCCACCACTAACAAGCTGAACCTTTAAACAACGAGACTACGTAGTTAAACCTTTCATTAGACTCACAGTTCATCTGATTAAATACCATCTCCATTCTTTCCACCTACCCTTCTGCCTTAGCAGGGTCTGAACTTCCATAGAAGTCTACAATCCCCCGCTTCCTAAGTTTATCATACCTCATTTCTCTCCTCTCAGGACCTCTCTAAGGCATTTGTTTAACTTGGGGTATTGGGGACTCTCTATTGGCTCCTACAAACTCAAGGTCAGCTGATTCTGCAACTCGATCTCTTATAGCAGATGACCTGTAACAAACAATAGTTGTGATCACTATACATATCTCTCACTAAATTTCGTATTTAAATTCTTATATATATCCCTAAGGATGCTAAAATATCCTCTGATACCAAAATTGTGACATGCCATTTCCATAGAGCATATGCCCAAACATCCAGAGGATATTCGAGAACATACCCTATGAGAATGGCATGTTAGAATAGTCATATTAACTTATTATGGCATCACACATAACACAAGTATTCAAAATGATCAAATCTCCCCATTTCATTCACAAAATAAACTTACTTATATTGTACAATTACAATTCATATCCATGTATTTACATTACATAACATTTGAGAGTTTACAACTCCATACAAAATATTAACATGAAATGAAAAGCTAAACAAACACATCCTAACTAGACTCCTTAGATATTAGCTGGCTAGGCCGTTGAGCCATTCTTGTTCTCAAAATTACATTACTAGAATTCTACTTGGTTGTCTTAGAAGCTAGAACTCCCTTGTACCTAAAAATCAGCGTTGCAATTTTGATGAGTTTGCAAACTCAGTGAGCAAACCATCATCAATGTGCTCACTCAAGTCAGAACACAAACTCAAGTATATAACCAATTTCAAGAAGTTTAACACGTCATCCAATATCAAATCCCACATCACATTTTGTCATATTTCATCAAGTACAAGTACAATATGTATACAAACATTTCATAACATTATTTTAGAATAATGCATTAATTCATCTCAATCATTCATATGATACATGTAAAGTTATATATATGCAAACAAACATGTGATTCCATTTTCATTTTACTTTATTGTAACTGGGCTCATTTCATTTACTGTCCCGTATCTATTGTGGATAGCGGGCTCATTATTAATTGAGCCTGTGACTCTTTATGCACAATTCCTGAGCTTAAAGCTCTTTTTCACGTTGGTCACTCTGGTCACAGCTCTTTTATCTGATCATGCATATTAATATAATAGAATGCATCAATTCATATAATATGCTATCAATACTTTTCATTCGATATGTTCATGTCATTTATCACATTCTTCGGACCTGAGTTCAACATTCAACGTTCAGTTGAGTACACATTCCATATTACACATACAATTTGAAAACACTTCCATATACAGTCCCAAGTATCAAACTCCTAGGATCAACAATGTCCAAAATCATAGCAATCATATAAGTAACCATTCAATAATTGAAAGTTGACCAAAAACAATTCAATCATAGTGAGAAACATCTAGGTTAACTCACAGTATGTTCCACATAAGCTATTGCCTTAATGATCCGATAATGTCTTGATGCTGGCGATCGACTTGTGCGCCTAAAGTCATGCAATACACACATAGTTCACATATTACTAAGTTGTTTAATCAAGTGAATATTCAATCATGCACGTGCATATGTTTCATGTTCAATGTATGCTCAATTGACTTTTTGGGTATGTATCCTTATTCACAAATCTTGACCATTCAAACATCATGACTTGTATATAACTAGTTGCAATTAGGTTTATACCGTAAATAAATTTGATTACTCTAAATTCATCATTCATACATTTACTAACCCTTTTCTAGCAATATATTCACACAATTTTTTCTCAATTCTCATTCATTTATACCTAATACACATTACTCATATCCTTTGGATCATATTTGCATTCATAAGAATACCTTTATACCTTTAACAACTCATAATTTCTAAATTTAAACACATTGATATCATGACAATACATTCCTTAAGTTATAACATCAATTAACAACATAAACTATCAAATCCTTAAACAATTAATCAAGTAACTATCTAAGTTCAGTTCAAGCCTCAATCAAATCCAAATGCACCAAAGTAAAGTGACTTATCCTTATATGGTTCAACAATTACACAAAACAGAAAATTTTAATTTCAAAGCATTTCCCAAAATTATGGGGGACCTTTCCATGACTGTGGGATGAGTGCCCCGAAGTGCATTATCCAATTTCTCTTAATTTTCCATATTCTAACACCTTCATACCAAATTCAAACCATCTTCATATTAGTCCATTAATTATATCTCAATTATATCTTAATTATACTTCAATTCCTCATCAATTTCATCTCCAATTCCAACTCAAAATCATTTAATTGGCAGCTCATAAACTATTTATCTTTCATGTATACAAAAACAAAGCAGAAACCTTCATTCACTTAATCTCATCATCTATGTAGTCCTAGTTTTTTTTTTCAAATTCAAAAACACTCATAAATTCACCTTC
Organism: Erythroxylum rufum; assembly: GCA_027478365.1. NCBI lineage: Eukaryota > Viridiplantae > Streptophyta > Magnoliopsida > Malpighiales > Erythroxylaceae > Erythroxylum > Erythroxylum rufum. The sequence continues at coordinate 7,564 of JANIHZ010058803.1, read as the reverse complement.
ATTTAAACTTAAAATTTCAATCTAAATCATCCATATAGCAACTTATAGCCCATGGTTCTTATGCATTAAAAAAAATAGAAAAGTATCCAATTCATTTTCCAACACACTTCATCAACACCATCATAATTCAATCATTATAAACTTTCAATTACAATAGGCCATAAAGCTCAATACTTTACTTACTTATTTAGCTTAAGTTCCACCTTAATTCATCCAATCTACTTTTCCTTATATGCATCCAAGATCATCTCAAATACAAGGTAGGAATTAGATGGGTTTTCAGCAAGGATAAAAGACAATAGCAAAAACAACAATGTTTTGGTTCTATAACTATCTTGTGAAGGGTGAAAGCATGGATATTTGGTGTGGAAATTAGACACAAACTTAAGCAAAAAACAAAGATGTGAGGGTATGGTGTTTTGATGGTGAGAAGAATGAACCCACTAGAAACTATCCCTACAGTAGCTTAACTCATTAGATGCTAGGTGTCACCATTTTATGCATTCCATTTGTCCCATATATAAGCGGCCAAATTTCACCAGGATCCTAGGCCATTTGTCACTCAATCACTACTGCCATTTGTCACTTAATTTCCTATTCCAAATGTCACTCAATTCTACTGCCATGTGTAACTTATTTCATAGGCTTAGTCATTCTAAATTTCCATGTGTCAATTTGACCATTTTCCTAAACTAAATGCACATTTTAATTAATCAACTTTCCAATTGGAACAAATAATTCCAAATTTACTAATTGTAATCCACCAAACCAAAATTCAAGACATAAGTAATGCACAATTCACATCATGATCATTTTAAACCTTTCATACCCATGAATATGTCAATTGAGTGCACATACAATCAACGCAATATGTAATAACGCGTTCTTTATATTGAGCGTTAAAGCTTTATTTGTTACTGGGAATTCATGAATTGCATTTCATTTAGATGCATATCATTAGCATACACATATGAATTATGAATTATGATTTTGTACATATTGCAAGGAATGCATATGCACTCAGTTGACTCATAAAACGTTCATGATGTGAATTTTGAAACGTTTATACCCTGAATTTTGGTTTTATTGATTACAAGTAATGAATTTAGAATTACTTGATATAATTGGAAAATTGAGGAATTAAATGTACATTTGGTCTAGGAAAAATGCCAAGTGGTAAGAAAATTGATACATAGAAATTTGGATGATTAACACAATTGAGTGACATTTGGCATTGATCATTGTGTGACAAATGGATTAGTAAGTTGATGACAACTGGTAATTGTGATTACATGACATATGACTTAGTATTATTGGTGACATATGATAGCATACTTACTTGATAAATTTTGTTAATGCCTTTAGAAATATGGCAATTTAATTTGGTGACACATGCCATTGTAGTAAGGTGACACCTAACACCTTAGGTGTAAGCTTTAGTAGGAGCAACTCTAACTAAGCTCATTCTTGTTCTTCCTTCCTCTCACACACCACTGAAACACTCTTCTCTTTCACCTCCCTGTGTTTGTTTATGATCATTTCCAATCACTACACAAATGATCCATGTTTTACCTTCAAAAAGTTAAGTAATTAAGTAAAATATCACATTGTTGTTGTTCAATGAACCCAGCCAAAATCCATCCAAGTTCCACCTTGAATGTTTGATGATTCTGCATGTTTGGAGTACTGATCTAGAGTGACTTTTGAGCTGGGATTAGAACTAAACAAGTAAAAGATTAGTGTTATGGCATGTTATAATAGAGAATTGATGATGATGAATTAGGATGAATTGTGAATGATGTTAATGATTGATTATGCTGGAAATTTCTACATGAACTTAGGTACTTTTCTGCTTTGTTTTTACATGGAAAAAATAGTAGGTTATAGAATGTTAAATGGATGATTTAGGTTGAGATTTGATGTATAAATGAAGGTGGATTCATGGTAAAGATAGGTGTTATTGAAGTGTTCTTAAATATGGAAAATTAGAGTTGTAGGTTAAAATTCTAGTTTCAATTTCATCTTCCTTTTTCGATCTATGTTACATATCTTTATGGAAAGAATTTGAAGAAACTCAAAAAATGAAAGTTTTACATATATATATCTTAGGTTAATCTCTGTGAAAGTGGCTTAATAAAATAGTGACTAGCGTTTGAGTTATGCTTGTTTTCCTAATACTGCCTGTGACAGACCCTTGGGTAGGAATCTTATATTATTTCCTAATTTTTGGGGACTTTAGAGCTCGAATTAGTCAAAGTATAAAACATGAAAATTGTTTATTGATGTCTTATTAATGCTTTTGTGAAACAATTTGGCCAGAAGATATCTTGATAAGTTTAGGTAGTTAATTGAAGTCATGACCTAAAGAAGGGACTATTTTGATGTGGTTGAGTTCAAATTTGGAAAATTATGGTTTGCTAAAGGAATAAATGAGTTTTTCAAATGTAAACATGATCTTAAGAACATGTGAAATGTTTATAAGGTATGGATGAATTAGCATTGAAGAACATGGGGTAATTATGAATGAGGATTGAGTAAATGTATGAAAATATATTGCTGGAAAAAGTTTAGTGTATGTATAGATTTAGCTTGCTGAAATTCCATATTTAAAGTAACAATTGTGTTTATGTTATAAGAGGTTTTTGATCATGAAAATGTTCAAGGATAATTGTAAAATATGATTTGTTAATAGTATAAAGATGTTTTTATGAATGCAAATGAGATCCAAAGAATATGAGTATGGTGAATTAGGTATGATTGAATAAGAATTGAGGAAATTGTGTAAATGTATAATACTAGGAAAAAATTGATGAATTGATGAATGATGAATGGAAAGTGATCAAGTTTACTTAAGGAATAAACCTAATTGCAAACTAAACGATGTACAACTTATGATGTATAAATGACTAAGATTTGTGAATAAGGTTACATACCCAGAATGAACAATTGAGCATGCATTGAACACGAAACATATACATGTCTAAATTTGAGTATTTATCTGACTGATCAAGTAATGATGTGTACATGTGTACATGTGTGTATTGCTTGATTTAGAGGCACAAATTGACTAAAAACCATCCAGACATTGTTGGTTCGTTAAGGCAATAGCTGACTAGAGTGTACCGTGAGTAACCTAGATGTGTGACCTCGATTAGAAACGTGTTCTGCTCATATTGTTTCGATTAAACTTGATTTCTCTATATTGAATCGATATCGATATAATTATGACATTAATTATTCTGGACAATTGATTGTCCGAGGAGTTTGATATTTGGGACTATATTGGGAGTGTTTGTTATTTGAAAGTGAATAACGAAAATGAATTCTCAACTGTTTGTTGAATGTCAAACATAGATTCGATGAATTGTGGCAATTGAATGTGTTTCTTGACTAAAAAGTGATTGGCGAAATATTATTTTAAAATGTTGCACTTCATTACATGAATATGCATGTTCATATAAAGGAGTTGTGACCGGAGCAGCCAATATGAAAAGAGCTTTAAGCTCAGACATGTGCCCATAAAGCCTCAGGCTCAAAGTTTAATGAACCTGGTATCCACAACGGGTACAAGAAATATTAAAATAAGCCCGGTATCCACAACGGATATAGGACCAATAATTGATAAATAGGTGCTTGGTTACAACAAAGTAAAAATGAAAGTGAGTCTGATTTGCATTTGTATTTATATCTTTACATGTGTTTATGAAATAGTTTGCAAATGAATGTTGAATTATATTGAGATAACATTGTGAAATGCCTATGAACTTGATGGTGATATGAAGAATTGTGATAAATGAGTGAAATTTTCTGAGATGATTATATTAAGTTTTTACATTCAAAAGATGCTTCTGAAATGATTAAGTGATTGTATTGTTAAGGTGTTTGTTGAAGCATGATGAATAATGTGATATATGAGGCATAAATCTGTATGATTTGTTATATTGATTGAGTTGGGTTTTATTCATGTGATATATACGATCTTTTTTGAGTGAACCATCGCAAAACTCATCAAAATTGCAACGTTAATCTTCAAATACTAAAAGGAGACCTTGCTTGTAAAGCAATCTAGTTAGTGTCTAGTATTATCCATTTTAGGATCAAGATATGGCTCAAAGTTCTAGTTAGTTGTCATCTAAGGAGTTTAGATAGAGTGCTTTCGTATAGTTTTTCATCTCATGTAAAAAAAATTTTATAAATAGTGTGAACACAAATGGTTTTTGTATTGTAACTATATGGATGGTTTGTAATGAAATGGCAATGTTAAACATATTTTGTTAATGAAATGAGATATGTTAACATTTTAAATGCTTATGTTCTTTATGATGCCATATGAAGTGAATGTGATTACTCTAACATGCCATCCTCGTAGGGTATCTGCTTGGATATTCTGAAGAATGTCGAGCTTATGTCCTATGGTAGTGGGATGTTATAGTTTTTGGTATCAGAGCATGATTTGGCATCCTTAGGGACATATAAGAGCATTTAGACATTATATATAGTGAGAGATTTGTATAGTAATCATAACTATTGTTTGTTATAGGTCATCTGCTATAAGAGATCAAGTGGCAGAGTGAACTAACCTTGAGTCCATAAGAGCCAATAGAGAGTCACCGGAACCTCAGTCTAAACAGATGTCTTCAAGAATTCTTGAGAGAAGGGAAAGGAGGTATGACAAGCTCAGAAAGCAAGGGGTTGTAGATTTCTATGAAAGTACAGACCTTATGAAGGTAGAAGGTTGGTTGGAGAGAACTGAATGGGTGTTTGATCAACAAGACTACGAGTCCGATGTAAGATTTGACTATGCAGTCTCGCTACTGCAAAGTCCAACATATCAGTGGTAGAAGACTATTCCTGGCAGTTTCACTCGACCTTGTAGACTAAAGTGGGATGATTTTCTGAGAGCTTTTAAGGAAAATTACATGCCCAAGATCTATCTGAATAGGAAGATGAAGGAGTTCTTAGATCTGAAATAGGGAAGTCTTACTGTAGTCAAATATAAGGTGAAGTTTAATGAGTTGATGGGTTATACTACTACTTTGATTCCGACTAAGGAAGATAAGTGCAGGCGGTTTGAAGATGGACTGAATATGAAAATCAGAATGAGGCTGGCCATTACCAATCTGAGTAGTTTTACTAAACTAAGAGTTGCATCGATTCGAATTGAGTAGTTACTAAAGGATGGACAAGCAGAGTATAGACAGGAGCCTAGAATAAAGAGATATGGAGAATTTCAAGTTAATTATAGTAGAAGATTTAGTAAATGCTAGAGTAGACCATCACGATCACAATAGAGATCGAGATAGTCCAAGTTTAGGTCGAGAGGTGACTTTGGCTATTCTGGCAGAGGTTAGTTGTTTGGAGGGTAGAAATATAGCAGGCAATCACCACAGATGCCTAGTTGTGAGCACTGTGGAAAGAAACATAGTGGAGAATGTTGGAGGTTAAGGGGAGATTATTTATTTTGTGGCTCTCATGAGCATCAACTTGGAGACTATCCTAAAATTTCTGGAGCCTAGTCTAGAGTGAGAGTGGGCTCAGTGACTGAGACAACTATCTAATAAAGTAGAGCCAGTGGAGCGGGACAAAGAGGAAGAGGTAAAGGCAGAACTAATTCAGTAGGTCCTAGTGTTAGGACTGAAGTGTGGAGTAATCAGCCATAGTCTCAAGACAAAATTTTTTCCATCACCAGATAGGAGGCATAGAACTCCCCAGATGTTGTTACAGGTGTGCTTCTTTCAATTTGAGGCATTTTCATTATTAGATCTAGGATCCACATATTCATTCATTATACCACATTTGGCATCTAAACTGCATTGTGAGATCTCAGGTGATGAAATATGGCTTAGTAGTGAGTACTCCAGTAGGAAGTACTACAGTTAGTGGGGAAGACTGTAAAAGGTATATCATTCGGATTGATCAGGCAGAATTAAAGGCCGATTTGATAGCATTGTAGTTGAAGGAGATAGATCTCATATTGGGTATGGACTGGCTTACTACTCATAGGGTAGTAATGAATTGTCATACTAAGGAAGTGATTGTTGAATCCCCTAATCAACCAAGGGTTGTATTTTGACGTGTTAGATAAGTTGTGCCAGCTAGATTGATTTCCTCAATGAATGCTCTCAGACTGATTTGAGGTGAATGTGATGCTTCCTTAGCTTATGTAGCTGATACCCGAATTGAGCAGATTGTATAGGATATTCTTGTTGTTAGGGATTTCCCAGATGTGTTCCCTGTTGAATTACCAAGTTTACCCCCACAAAGTGAGATGGAGTTTATGATTGATTTAGTTCCCAGTACTGCTCCTATATCGATTCCTCCGTATAAGATGGCATCGGTTGAACTGAAAGAACTTAACACCTAGTTGTAGGAATTATTGGGCAAGGGTTTTATCAGACTTGGTGTGTCACCTTGGGGAACTCCGGTTTTGTTTGTGAAGAAGAAGGATGAGACCCTGAGATTGTGTATTGACTATAGACAGTTAAATCGGGTGACAGTGAAGAATAAGTACCCATTACCAAAGATTGATGATTTACTTAATTAGTTACAGGGAGCTCAGGTGTTTACTAAGTTAGATTTGAGATCAGAGTACTATCAGTTGAAGATAGCAAAAGCTGATGTACCTAAGAGGGCATTCAGGACCAGATATGGACACTTTGAATTTTTAGTTTTAGTGATGCCTTTTGGGTTGATAATTGCTCCGGTAGCTTTTATGGTGCTGATGAATAAGATATTCCAACCTTAAATCATTTTGTGATTGTGTTCATTGATGATATTTTGGTGTATTTGAGGAATAGAGAAGAACATTCTAAGCATTTGAGCTAGTATTACAGATAATGAAGAAAAAACAGTTGTATACTAAGTTTAGTAAGTGTGAATTTTGGCTTGATCAAGTAGTATCTTGGGTCACATAATGTCTAGATAGGGCATATAGGTGGACCCAAAGAAAGTTGAAGTAGTGATGAAGTGGGAAGCCCCGATAAATGTGTCTAAGATCTGGAGTTTTCTTGGATTAACTGGTTATTATAGGAGGTTTGTTAAGGGGTTTTCATTGATCTCAGCCCCTTTGATAAAGCTTCTAAGGAACAATGTACCTTTCAGATGGACTGATGAATGCCAAAGGAGTTTTGAGGAGTTAAAACACCAATTGACTACAACACCGATGTTAGCTATTCTATCTGGTTCTGAAGGATATGTTGTGTATAGTGATGCTTCGCACTAGGGGTTAGGACGTGTTTTGATGCAGTATGATAGAGTAATTGCACATGCATCGAGACAGTTGAGATCTTATGAATTTACTTATTCGGTTCATGATTTGGAATTAGCTGCGATGGTATTTACTTTGAAGATTTGGAGACATTATCTGTGTTGGATCCCGTTACTGGAACCCAACCTCTTGACATAATACCATCATGCTTGTACGTGTCCTCCTTGTAATCGCTTCGGGAGCCCAACTCCTTGTGCCTTAAAACGTGTGCGTACGAATGCTTGTCATGCCCGTGAATACAATCCAATGAAATTACGACACTAAAAGTCTAATACTCATGCATACACAAATCTTAGT
>JANIHZ010056759.1:0-18431 GCA_027478365.1 Erythroxylum rufum | reverse complement strand
TTTAGTCTGATTTGATTAATTTGATTAATTTAATTGAAACAAAATTATTAAAAAAAGAAGGAGGGCATATTTCGGTTTTTTATACAGTATTGAATTGCTAAATTAAAGATGGTTTTTATCATCCTTTTATCATCATTAAATGGAGAAATGATCTTATCATTAAATGGTTTAATGGTTGTCTTTTAATGATGGCATGTAATGTAACCTTTTGGCATTCATTTGATTAAAGAAAAGAAGAGGTGCATTTGATGTACTCTCTCTTCCTTCTTTCATCCATAACCGAAAATGACAAGGTCTAATTTAGGTTATTGGTCTTTTCATATAGCCATTTTAAACAAATGAGAAGAGTCTCATTTATTAGCTTCTTTATGATTGATTAAAGAATGAAGTGACGCATTGGATGCACATCACTTCTTTCTTTCATAATAACCGAAATTCACAAGGAGAGTAAGAAGTGTTCTTGCATTTTTGACTCACTCTCTTCTCTCATACATGCATAGCCGAAACTTGAATAAGGAGAGTCTCATTTTTGGATTCTTTCTTCTAAGAAAAATCTCCTCAAAATGTTTCTTCTCTTTTCCTACCAAAGGATCTTGTTAACCAAGTTGTCCAAGAAGAGCAAGTGGTAGATTGGATTGGTCGAGGATACAACAACAAGGAGAGGATACATTCATAAAAAAAAAAGATACAAAAGAGTCAAAGCTATAGCAAGGATTCGGAGAGGATACAAAAGCGAGGAGTCAAAGCTGTAGCAAGGAGTCGGTATATTTCTACCACTTTGTTCTTATGTAAATTATTTTCCTTATACCGTATCATGTATGGATGAAACATGTTGATTTGGTTATGTTATTTTTGTTGCGTTTTGATTTCGAAAAAGTTTTAAAATCTACCATTTGAGCAAAATCTTGAATGCTTTTGTTTTCAATCCAACATTAAAGTCTCATAAGTTGATTATTTAATACATGATTTAGAACTTGCTGTAATAGTAATTGCTTTAAAAGCTTGGAGACATTATATGTACAATTAAACATTATACAGATCATTTAAGTTTAAGGTACTTTTTGAGTTTCAAAGGGTTGAATATAAGACTGGGACAATGGATAGAATTATTGAAAGATTATGATTGTACGAATTAGTACTGTCTTGGTAAAGCTAATGTGTATCTAATGCATTGAATAGAAAGTTAAATAATGAAATAGCACAAATTCAGATATTAAGGTTACCAAACCTAGTGCAATAAAGAGCATAGAATGTTGAGTTAAATTTGGGGCAAAATGAAGTATTATTAGCTACATTGAAATTTAAAATCAGTTTCACATGAAAAGATTAGCAAAACCCAAAGTGAGCATTCAGAATTGTGAATCTTATTGAGGAATTAAAAATGAATCCAAATTTTGAGTTTGAATAGGAACAATGATATTTTGTGATTGTAGTAAAAAAAGTATGAGTACCCAATATAGATGATTGAGTAAAGAGATTATTAAAGAAAGTAAAAATAGTAACCTATGCTATATATACTAGTAGGAATATGCTAAAACAACATTTAACGGCCAAGGATAAAGAAGCAAGTGGCTGAAGGTATGACTGAATATTTGATTTCTGACAATCTTAACTGTTGGAGATATTCTTAGAGCTTATATTTTGCAGTTCCTAGGAACATAAGATTAACATACATTTCTGATTTGAATTTGATTCAGTAGGACATGGTATGAGGCGTTATACGATAGAAAGAATTGTTCGCCCCTATATTGAAATGAAAAGGGCCAAAAAAATGGTTGAAGGCCAAAATTGATTCGAGATACTGTTGATAAGTGAAATGAATCTATAATAGAAATTAAGTGATTCAAGAAGGATAAACGAGTTAGGTGGATCAACACTGAAGATATGGAATACGGTGAGATAGAAATAAGAGTTAAGTGTATTAACACTAAAGAGATGTGAAATATCAAACAAAAGACAAAAGATTTCTGAGAGTATTTCCATGGCAAGGTATGCTTAGGTTAGGAAATGGGGGGAGCTAAACCTGACATAAATTGGTTCATATAGTCAATTGGAAGAAATTATTCAAGTGATGACGTTAAATGGGAAATAGAGGAGCATATAAGGAAACAATGCCCCTGCCTTTTTTATCAATCAGATAAGAATTTTGAGGAAAAAATTTATTAAGGGGAGAGAATTGTAACATCCCGTTTTTCCGTGCTAAGGGTTAGAACCCTAGAATATTGTACATGAGAGATATCAACGAGAAAAATTAAGAAATGCACTTCATGCTCATACATCATATATACATGTGAATTTAATTATTGCACAAATTACAATGATTTGTTCATGTACTCATTTGAAATTTTCTGGGTATAAATGATTGTTTTAATGTGCTTATGATATGGATAGTGAATATCTTGCCTTAAAAATTGATCCGGTGAATTAAATTATTGATTTAGATTTTTTGGTGAAATTTGAGAATTTTCTAAAATTATGAGTGTTTTTGGACTAAAAAATACCAAGTGGCAAGACAATTGATTTATGACAGTAGAAATAAATGTCAAATGGTAGTAGAAATTATTTATAAGTGATAATAAGATTTAATGACAAATATCATAGAAAATTGGGAGACAATTGGATTAGAAATTGGAGACAAATGGACTGGTTGAGAAAGAGGACCCACTAGAAACCATAGGGTGGCGACATGTGGCAAGTGACAAGTGTCACTTGCCATGTCACACACCCATGCACGATATTTCCTTCATTTGAAAGACTATCTTTTGTCTTTTATTTTCATATGGTACTTTCTTCTTCTCTCTTCATTTACGATCTTCATCATCTACGTTACTTCTTCATTTCCACGATGCTTTCAACTCTCACCATTGTGAACTTTGCCATCATTTTTCACATATTTCTTCAAAATCACGTGTCTTCTTCTTAAGGAAGAATTTAACCTACTCCACCTTCTATTTTGATGATCGAATGATACTGGAGAAGCTAGGGTTAAGTGTTATTTGAAGATCTTGAGTTAAACAAGTAAGTATAAAGCATTACTCTTCTTTATTTGTTGAATGAAACATGTTTTGATGATAGTTAACAGTTAAATGATCATAAAATGAGGATGGGTACATGCTAAATGTGAATGAGAAATGTGGGTAGATTCAGGTCTTTCTTTTGTATATATGATGATCAATATTTCACAAGATGTTGTTGAGATGATTTGAGTTAGAACGATCATTAAAGATGGTGTAGGAAAAAGTGTAGAAATTTTTGATAGATAATGGGTTTTATGTTCTGCTTTTAGTGTTCATGATCAATCACGGACTATAATTTGTTTATGGATGATATTAAGTAGTTAGGAATGAAGAGGAAATAATGAGGACATAAGCTAGAAATGATAGACTAAGCAAAAGAGATGTACTAGGATGAAAATGATGATGAAGTGTGCCGGAATATGTTAGATGGAGTGTTTTCACTCAACATGCATCTGTATTTTAGCCATATCATGATCTGTATATATCCAAATGGGATGATTTTAAGTTTATATTAAACTAGAGATAAATGGATAAATTTTTTATGAAGGAATTGAATTTGAATTCTATCTCTAAGAGTTTCAAATTTTGACTTGAAGTTGAGTATAGTGAGCTGTCGTGGTTTGGGAATAGTCTGTAGTATTTTAGGTATATCTTGCAGAATACTGAACCAATCTGCATGAAATTTGTGTCATTAGAAACTTAGGACATAAAGGAACAGTTTTTTAGAAGAATGTACTACCTAAATACCTATTTTTCTTTGCCAAAATTTCCATGCAAGATTGATTCGAGAATCTGTTTTAAGATTGAATAAGGGATTTTCATGCACAAGCACAATCGTGATAGAGAGGAAACCTCAGGGGAGTTACACGATCGTGCACAAGTATGATCATGATAAAGAGGAGGTATTAGGTAATGCGTGATTGTTCACAAGCACGATCATGATAGAGAGGAAACGTCGGGTAATGCACGATTATGACATAGAGGAATCAACAGGAAGTGCATCGTGACTGTGAAGGTGCAATGCTTTTTGACAATTTTAAACACCCTTCACTCTTTTGACCATAACTTCTTTTTCGGACCTCGGCTTGACTTGAAATTTGAACCACAAATGCCTCACACATTTTCCTTCTTCTCTACTAAATTTTATGGTCGTCTGAATTCATTAGGAAAGGATTGTTAAATGGTTGATTGATGATGTTTTAAGAATCAAGTGTATTAAGATATGAACCTTAGTGCATGATTGAGTGATGAACTTAGACTAAGTTTGTATTATTGAGGTGTAAACCTAAGTTCAAATTAGAAATATATGAGTTTTGAAGTATGAATGATCATGAGATGAAAATAAAGGAAATATACCTGAGATTTTCATTGAGTATGCATTGTACATAATCCATATACACATTTGTGCATAAATGAGTACTTATATAATTTTGCAAAGTTATGATATGTGTAAATGTGTGCTACATGATATAGAAGAGCAATTAGAACAACAACATCTAGACGTTGCTTGGACTTTGAGGCAATAGCTATCTGGAGCAAACTGTGAGTCGACCTAGATGGTCTCACTTTCATTGTTTGTCCTGTTTTAAATTTTTGTATTTGAATTACTACTGAATGTGAATGTGATTGAAACAATTCTAGGCATTAATAGTCCCAGGAGTTTGATAAATGTAAGAACATAGGAAGTGCTTCATTGAAAGTGAATGTTAATGAAATAAGTGATACTCAACATTATTATTGAATGTCGGACCATAGTCCGATGATAAATGTGAATTTGAATGTGAAACTGAAATTTAATGATTGATTGAATATATTGAATGTGATGCATTTCATTATATGAATGTATGATAACATAAAGGTAGTTGTGGCCGGATTGACCAGTCTGAAAGAACTTAAAGCTTAAAATATACACAAGAGCCATTGGCTCAGTTGTTAATGTGCCCGGTATTCATAATTGATATAGGACAATATTTGAAACAAGCCTGGTATCCACAAGGGATATGGGCCAGTAAAAAGGCACTCGATCACAATAATAACAATTAAAAGTGAGTCTCATGAGTATTGCATATGTAATTGATATGTATGTTTTAAATGATTGAAATGAACTGTTTGATTGCGCTGAATGTGAAATGTGGAATAAGTAATTAAAGTGTTATGTGATGCTATATGATTATTGGTGAAATGATGTGCATTATATGATGACAAGAAGTGTATGTGAAATTGAAGTATGAAATGTTGTGTTATGTGATATGAGTGAGCCATAGAAGATGGTCCATACACTGAGTTCGCAAAACTCGCCCCAAAGTTGCAACATTATTTTTCAAGCTTAGAGGAGTTACCCTGTCAGACCAACTAGAGTCTAACCATTGTATATAGATAAGAGTTAGAGGTTGGGATCAGTTATACCTTCATATGTTTGCAGTCTTTCTTTTGTATTTCAAAAATTGTATTCCGCAATTATTGCACAACATTTATACGAATTGAAAAAATGTACTGACTGTATAACTGGAAATGTTTTGTAATGGGCCCAGATGATTACTGGAATATATGATGATGTGTTAATTGTTTGTAACACTTGCGACTAATTTTTTTTAATAAAATAGACTAGAAAAGGTTTATTATTCCTTTTATATATACGTGTGATGCGTTACAAATTTTTATTGAGTTTGTTCTAGCATGCGACCCTCATAGAGTATATTCTCGAATACTGTTGGTATGTTCAAGGTTATGCACTATAAGATTGGGGTGCTACAGTTCTTGTTCTACAGCTCCTTTACTTCTCTTTTCCTCTCTTAGTTCTTAGCTCAATCATAAAGGTGGCCACCTTTCATTCCTACACCAAAATGATCAATTATTACCCTAAAGCAACATCAAACATTAAAGAAAAACCATGAAGATCAAGTTAAACAAAACACTCAAAATAAGTCCTAAAACATAACAATAATAACCTATTATGCAAGAAACACATGCTAAATACTTAGAAAAACACACATTATTGCACAACTATCACCTACTAGATCCAGTTGTAGTGGATATGGAGGATTACGAATAACATGTGTTTGTAAATAAACCTAAGCTAAAGATCCTTCCACGATGGTCCCTACTACCCACCACATCAAGATTTATTTGACTTTCGTCAACAGTTTCAGAGTGCTAAGACTGTCGTTGATTGCTTTCTTGTATTTGGTCCTAGCATTATAATTGTTTATGTTAATAAATGGTAATTTTTAAGAATTAATATTAAAGTATAAATTTTATATACATTAAGTTTTTAGCATTGGGTGTTGGCCAATGTCACACCATCATGCTTCTTAGTGTAGGTGTGCAAAAAGAGCTAACATAGTGTAAGCTTCCTGCCCATAAACTTTTCCTGCATCATAATAAAGTGTTATAAGTGAACTATAATTTACAAAAATTCGGCAGAGTTTCCTCCATTTTTATGATATTCACCCCTATTAAAAAAAACTTTACTTAACAATATAATCATTAATGACATTAGACATTTATAACATTATCATTCTCCATAATACACATATATTTCATTCTAAATTTTATACATTAAATTACATTCAAATCAAATTTCATACATTAAAGTAAAAAATCAGAATATAAGTGTAAAGTTTATATACTTAAAATTTTCTCTCTATGCTCCCGGTGGGTCATAGATCCTCCATTGTGTACTGGTAGACTCTCTCTCTTCGGTCCTCCATATTTGTTTGCAGAATTGCACTCTAAAATGGACATTGCCTCAAGTGATGCCCAATATTGCTGCCAATGACTCCATATTTCTTCAAATATATAAGGAGATCATACAACATTTTTGTGTATCGAACATAAAAAGCCTCTAAAACATATACGAGCTCGCCTCTCTCATACACTATAAATTACAACATCAAATTTTGAATCCCAAAAAAATTTACCCCTAATATCTCTGTCAGTATAGAGGTGGTGGATAGCGTAGAAGGTTTGCTAGATGGTGTAGCAATAGGTATAGAAGGTGACTGTATAGGGACTGTAGGTCGGGAAGGTGATGCCTCATCTGGATGTGTAGTAGCTGGACGTATAACACTTGACTATGTAGCATCTACAGAATGCGATGCTTCACGTAGACCTACACTGACTCATCCAAATGGTGGTATCCTGACCCTTGGCCTCATCATTTCCTGTTTTCTCTTTTCTGGCATATTTTTAACCTCAAATTCACATTTTATTGAATATTCCAGTAATAGAAAAAATATAAAATAAATATATAACAATATATTGTTGATGCAATAATAGATTTATTTATATAATATTTTATTACAAACACAAATTAATTGTTATCATCACTTAATTATAAATCAAAATCAAAATCAAAATCAACATCTTCTTTTTTTTATGAAGTATTAGAATCAAACTCAGGCTCCTCTTTAGATCTCTTGCTCTCATTATCCTCTCTAGATGAAATTTCAACATATTCATTATTTGTATTGTTCAAAGGTTCATTCTCGTTATATGTTACACATGTATTTATTTCATAAACATCTTCCTGAAATGCTTCACTTTCAATTCTCTTATTTTCTCCTTTTCGATGTAATTCGAAAAAACCTCTAGGTTTTACTTTGCAAATGGCCAACCAATCTGACTTATCTCATCGTAAGCTAGGAAAAGGGACATAATACACCTCTATCACTTGCATCACTAACACAAAAGGTTCAAATTGTCTAAATTTTCTTTGCTGGTTGATTTCAACTAGATTGTATCAATTGTGCACTTTTATTCCAACATTATGAGCTGGATCAGGCCATTCATACTTAAATATCACACTCTGTTTTATTGGCAATGTAGGGCACTCAATTTAAAGTATCTCAATAATTTTACCATAGTAATCCATTAATTCTTCCTATATGCAAACCCCATTATTTACTGTTGCCATGCTATGACCATAATATTCTGTATGAAATTTATATCCATTAACAAGTACACCAGATATGATTTAACAGTTCGCAAAGGTCCTTTTGCAAGATCACATATAAACTTGTTCTCTATTACATTTTATGAGGCCTACATAAAGCAAAATTATAATATTAAATAGTATAATGTTATTTAAACACTTTGATCTAATAATTCAACCATTTCAATTATTGCAAGTGAAAACTTACATATTTCTCGAACCATTGAGAAAATTGTCTTTCAACTTCTTTATTAATATCATCCTGTGTTGTTTCGGGCATTAGCTCACGTAACCATTCCTCATATAATCTAAAAGCATTATTATGTATTTTAGTTGTAAACAATACTAACTTCGAAAACCCAAATAATCAATTTCAAAATCAACTTGAACTTACTGCACAAAACCTCTTGACAATTCAATAAAATATAACAACGGGCAACCATTATTTCTTCTTTTGTTAACATTCTTCTTATTGGCCATCCATATGTTTATCCTGAATATGTGAAAATGGATAAGTTACCATCAACATCACCTGTCTCTCTCTATTGTCATTACGAGAAAATTTTCTTTTTTTTTGTATACACTTGTGACTTAAAATAATGTGGAAAAAATGTACTTGCTTCCTTCACTAAATAATCATTACATATCGAACCTTCAACTCTAGCCTTGTTTTTGACATTTTTCTTGAAGTGATGCAAATACCTACTTTACAAATAGGGTTATTACAATTTTGTGATTAAAACATGCTATAAGTTTTATTTAAATATTAACTATAATTACCTCTCAAATGGATACATCAATCGATATTCAACTGGACCAGCAAGTTTAGCCTGGTATGCTAAATGTAGAGGTAGATGCTCCATAAAGTTAAAGAAACTTAGAGGAAAAATCCCTTCCAATTTGTATAAGTAATTGGAATTTCCCTTTTTAGTTTTTCCATTTCAACTAACTTTATTTTAAATGATGTTAAGCTTTTGAAAAACAAACTTAATTATGTTATATCTTCCCAAACCTACTTGGTAGTAACTTCTAAAATGCAATTAGAATTAGCCTTTGCATAAACACATGGATATCATGACTTTTTGTCCCAAATAATTTGTACTTCCTCATCTCTACACACCTTGCCAATTTCTAAATATAACTATTGAAAAACTTTAGACTTTTCAACCATTCATACAAATTTTCCTTTTGTTTATTGTCCAAAGTGTAACATGTTTTGGATATTTACCTGTGTGAAGATCTTTATCTAACTCATTCCTTCTATAAAAAATTTTCAAATCAGCTTGTGATTTTGCATTTTTTCCTCCCTTCAATGTTCATTATGGTGTTGACAAAATTGTCAAAATTATATATTTAATATGCATAACATCTAGATTATGACGAATCAAATTAGTTTTCCAATATGGAAAATCCCAAAAGATACTTCGTTTTCTCCAACCGAAGTTTTTACTAATGCTTCTACTAACTTCTTCAGCTTTAAGTTATGTAACTTTCAACAACCCTAATTCATCAATCTCCTACAATATCTCTTCACCAGCTTTGTGAGGGGGATGAGGTGTTTATGTAATAATCGGTTTCCAAAACTTACTGAGGGTTAGAATGTTAGACTTTTAAGTCATATCATTTTAGAATTAATGAGGTGCATTTTATTCACATGCATAATATGAGCATATATACACATATGAATGTTGATTTGGAAAACATTGCAAAGATTGTATGTACACTCAATTGACATATTCCAGGGGTATGAAAGGTTTAAAATGGTTATGATATGATTGTGTATTGTTTATGTCTTGAATTTTGGTTTGATGGATTACAATCAGTAATTTGGAATTAATTGTTACAATTGGAAGAGTGATGAATTAAAATGTACATTTAGTCTATGAAAAATGTCAAGTGGTAAGACAAGTTGACACATGGAAAATTAGGATAGCTAAGCCTATAAAATGAGTGACATTTGGCATAAGAAATTAAGTGACAAATGGCATAAAGAATGAGTGACAAATGGCCTAGGAAAATATGAGATATTTGGCAGCCACGTAAGAAGACATGTAGCTTACTCCATTTGTATGACATGTGTCCTTCTAAAACAAAGACAACTTGCACCAAATGGCTTAAGCAAATGCAGAGTCATGTTTCTCTCTAGTTGTTTCATCTGTATGTTTTTTTCTCTTCTCCTCGCTTTCACTACGGAAACACACACATAACCCTCATAGCTTTGAAATTTTGCTTTAATTCTGTTGATCGTCATTCCAAGATCCATACAAGATCCTGCACAAAGATAGCTATAATCTGTTATCATCTCTTTGCCTTTTCTAAAATCATTATACTCCCATCTTTTCTTGGAATTGTGTTTGCATGCATGGAAGGCTAGGTTTACTTGATAATTGAGGAGGTATTTGAGCTGATAAAGAAGGTAAATGTTGATCTCTTGTGATATAAAATAATATAACTTGATGATGACTAAATTAGGGATTGATTGATTGAAGTATTGGTGTTAAATGTGTGTTGGGAAAATGATGCATGAATGGTAGTTTCTATTCTATTTAACAATATATGAAAAACAATAGTTTATAAGTTGTTAAATGAATGATTTGAAGCTGGAAATTGAGATGAAATTGATGAGGAATTGAGGTATAATTAAGATATAATTGAGGTATATTTAATGGACTGTTATGAAGGTGTTTTGAATTTGATATGAAAGAGTTTTCTTTTGAATTTGGAAAAAATTTAGGGATGTTAGTGTATGTATAAGAATGATTGTTAGTGACATAAATGAATAGAATTTAGGGAGCTTTAATGTCACCAAGATGGAAGCTATATTAACATAAATTGAAGTAGTTTTTGAGAGTATGAATTCTGGAAAATTTGAAGTGTTAATGATGACCCTAAGTAGATGAAATTCGTGGAGAATTGAGGGAAATTGAATAGTGCACGATCAGAGCACTCATCCCACGATCGCAGCCAAACTTTGAAATGATAATTTCAGTTTTGTGAATTTGTTAAACCAAATGAGGATATGTCACTCTAAATGGTGTCTTTGGACTTGATTCAGGCTTAAATTGAATATAGATTGTTGCTTAATTAATTGGTTAAGGGTTTGATAAGTTTAGCTTGTTAATTGATTTCATTACTTAATAAATGGATTGTCTTGATATCAATGTATTTAAATCTGATATTTTGAGTTGTTAAAGGAATAAAGGTGTTTTTATGAATGCAAATATGATCCAAAGGATATGCGTAAGGTGTATTAGGTATGAATGAATAAGAATTGGGAAATTGTGTGAATTTATATTGCTAGGAAAGGTTAATGAATGTATGATTGATGAATTTAGAGTAATCAAACTTACTCAAGGTATAAACCTGAATGCAAAGTGGTAATATACAAGCTATAATAATTGAACAGTCAAGATTTGTGATTAAAAATAATACCCGGAAAGGTCAATTAAGCATGCATTGAACATAACACATATATATGTGCATGATTGTATGTTCATATGATTGAACCAATTAGTGATTATGAACTATGAGTGTATTGCTTGACTATAGATGCACAAGTTGATCCCCAACATCTAAACATTATCGGATCATCAAGTTAATAGCTATTTTGGAGCGTATTACGAGTTAACCTAGATGTGTAAACTTAATTATATGTGTTTTTGTTGAATTGTAAGTGTAATGTGGAATGTATCAAAAATTGAATGATGAATACCAGACTTACATCTAAAGAATTTGATATATGACATGAGCATATTGAATGAAAAGTACTAAAAACATAATATGTGAATTGATGCATCTCATTATATTGAAATGTATGATTAGATAAAGGGGTTGCGACCAGAGTAGCCAATGTGTGAAAAAGAGCTTTAAGCTCAGGATTGTGCACAAAGAGCCATAGGCTTAGATAATAATGAGCCCGGTATCCACAATAGATACAGGACAATAAATAAAATGAGCTTGATATTCCCAATGGATATGGGACAAAAATTGGGTTGATAAGCGCTCGGTCACAACAAAGTAAAATATGAATGGAGTCTCTTGTGCATTTGCATATACAACTTTATATGTATTATATGAATGATTGAGATGATTTATTACATTGTTTTGAAATAGTGATATGAAATAATTGAATACATGTTGTACTTATTGACATATGATATAATGTGATGTGATATTCAATGCTGGATAATGTGTTATACTTGGTGAATTGGATTATATACTTGTCTTTAGGTTCTAACTTGGGCGAACACGTCGATGATGGTTCATTCACTGAGTTCGCAAACTCATCAAAATTGAAACGTTAATTTTTAGGTTTAAGGGCAATCTAACTTTTAAAGCAATCTAATATATTTCTTGTAGGTTATTTTGGGGATAAGAATGGCTTAAAGGTCTGGTCAGCTGCTACCTGCAAAGTCTAGATAGATGTCTTTTGTATTAGCATTCCATGTTTTGACACACATTATCTCTAGTGTGTAATTTTTGTACTATATGATGTACTGGGATTAAGTTCAAAACTGTTGTGTATGGTCTACTTGAACTTGGAATGTTAATGACATATATGACTTAATATGATTGAGAAGGAAATAAGTATTTGGAATGCTTAAGTTATAATGATGCCTCAGACTGTATTAATGTGATTGTTCTAATGTACCATTTCTGTAGAGTATATTCTCGACTATCCGTGGATATGATTAAGCATATATGCTATAAGAGTGGTATGTTACAAGTTTTGGTATCAGAGCATGGTCTGGCATCCTTAGGGACATATATAAGCATTTAAATATGATAACAAGTGAGAGACTCATAAACTGATCACAATTATTATTTATTATAGGTCATCTGCTATAAGAGATTGAGTCACAGAATTAGCTGATCTTGAGTCTATAAGAGCCAATAAGGAGTCCCCAATACCCCAGTCTAACCAAATGCCTCAAGGAATTCCTAAGAGGAGACAAAGAAGGTATGATAAACTTAGGAAGCTGGGGGCTATAGACTTCTATGGAAGTATAGACCCTACCGAGGAAGAAGGTTGGTCGAAAAGAACAAAAAGGGTGTTTGATCAGATGGACTGCGAGTCCAATGGAAGGTTTGACTACGCAATCTCGTTACTTCAAGGTCTAGCTTATCAATGGTGGAAAACTATCCATGGTAGTTTCACCCAACCTTGTAGACTGACGTGGGAAGACTTCCTGAAGGTCTTTAAGGAGAATTATATGCCAATGATCTATTTAGATAGGAAGATGAAAGAGTTTCTTGATCTGAAACAGGGAATTCTCACCGTAGCCGAGTATAAGGTGTGGTTTAATGAATTAGTTGGCTATCTTACTACTTTGATTCTGAATGAGTAAGACAAGTATAGGCAATTTGAGGATGGACTGAATATGGAAATTAGGATGAGGTTGGCTATTACTAATTTGAAAAGTTTCACTGAGTTAAGGGCTACTTTAATTCGGATTGAAAAGTTATTGAAGGATGAACAAAGAGAGTATAGGTAGGAGTTTATAATTAAGAGGCATGGTGAGTTTTAAGCTGACTCTGGTAGAAGATTTAGTAAACAACAGAATATATCATCACGATCACAAACTAGATCGAGGCAGTCAGGGTTTAGACTGAGAGGCGATTTTGTTCATGCTAGTAGTGGTAAAGGTAAGGCATCTGGAGGACAAACTTATGGAGGGCAAACACAACAGATGCCTAGTTGTGAGCATTGGAAAGAAACATGGGGGAGAATGTTGAAAGATATCAGGAGCTTGGTTGCGTTGTGGCTCTTTTGAGCATCAGATTAGAGATTGTCTTGCAATATTGGGAACACAGTTTGGAGTGAGAGAAGGA
The DNA here is from genome assembly GCA_027478365.1 of Erythroxylum rufum. NCBI lineage: Eukaryota > Viridiplantae > Streptophyta > Magnoliopsida > Malpighiales > Erythroxylaceae > Erythroxylum > Erythroxylum rufum. The sequence continues at coordinate 4,649 of JANIHZ010056759.1, read as the reverse complement.
TCAGTGACTGAAATGACTGTCCAGCAGAGCAGAGCCAATGGAGCAGGACAAAGAGGCAGAGGTAGGGTAAAATCAGTTTAGCAGGTTCTAGTGTAAGGACTGAGGTGTAGAGTAACCAACCACAGTCCCAGGCTAGGATCTTTGCTATTACGAGGTAAAAGGCACAGAATTCCCCAAATGTTGTTACAAGTGTATTACATGTCTTTCAATTTGAGGCATTTGCATTGTTAGATCCAGGATCTATATATTTATTCATTACTCCACATCTGGCATCTAAATTGCATTGTGAGAGATAGATGTTGAAATTTGGTTTAGAGGTGAGTCCTCCAGTAGGTAGTACTATAGTGATTCGGGAAGTATGCAAAGGGTGTATTATTCGGGTTAACCAGGCTGAGTTGAAAACCAATTTGATAATATTGCAGTTAAAAGAGATATACCTCATTTTTGGTATAGACTAGCTTACTGCACATAGGACTGTAATGAATTGTTATACTAAAGAAGTCGTTCTTGAATCTCCTACTCAACCAAGAGTAATATTTCGAGGTGTTAGTCAAGCAGTGCCAGCCAGATTGATTTCCTCAATGAGTGCTTTAAGAACGATTCAAAGTGGATGTAAGACTTATTTAGCCTATATGACCAATACCCAAATTGAGCAGAGAATTTAGGATATTCCTATTATTAGGAATTTTCTAGATGTATTTCCCACTGAATTACCAGGATTACCCCCAGATAGGGAAACAGAGTTCACTATTGATTGAGTTCCAGGTACTATTCCTATATCTATTCCTCCGTATAGGATGACACCTGTGGGACTTAAGACCTAATTGTAGGAGTTATTAGATAAGGGTTTTATCATACCCAATGTATCACCTTGGGGAGCTCTAATTTTGTTTGTAAAGAAAAAGGATGGAACCTTGACATTATGCATTGATTATAGGCAATTGAATCAAGTGACAGTGAAGAATAAGTGTCCTTTACTGAGAATAGATGATTTACTCAATCAATTATAGGAAGCTCAGTCGTTTACTAAACTAGATTTGAGGTCAGGATATTATCAATTGAAAATAGCAGAACTTAATGTACCAAAGGGTGCATTCAGAACCAGATATGGACACTTTGAGTTTTTGGTGATGCCTTTTGGATTGACAAATGCTCCGACAACCTTTATCGCACTGATGAATAAAGTATTCCAACCTTACTTAGATCATTTTGTGATTATATTCATAAATGATATTTTAGTGGACTCAAGGAGTAGAGAGTAATATTCTGAGCATTTGAGATTGGTTTTATAGATAATGAGAGAGAAGCAATTGTACGCCAAGTTCAGTAAGTATGAATTTTGGCTTGATCAAGTGGTGTTCTTGGGTCATATAGTATCTAGACAAGGCATACAAATAGACCTAAAGAAAGTTGAGGTAGTGATGAAGTGGGAAGCATATAGAAATATGTCTAAGATTCAGAGTTTTCTTGGGTTAGTAGGTTATTATAGGAGGTCTGTCGAGTGGTTTTCATTGATATTAGCTCCTTTAACAAAGCTTCTGAGAAAGAATGTACCTTCTAGATAGATTGATAAGTGTCAAAGGAGCTTTGAGGAACTAAAACATTGATGAACTACGATACTGGTGTTAGTTATACTATCTGGATCTAGAGGATATGTTGCATATATTGATGCTTCACACTAGGGATTAGGATGTGTTTTAATGTAGTATAGTAAAGTGATTACTTATGCTTCGAGACAGTTAAGGTCTCATGAGTTTAACTATCCAATTCATGATTTAGAGCTTGTTGCAGTGGTGTTTGCTTTGAAAATTTGGAGACATTATTTATATGGTGAGACGTTTCAAATATTTATAGATCATAAAAGTTTGAGATATTTGTTGAGTAAAAAAGAACTGATATGAGACAAAGGAGGTGGACTGAGTTGCTTAAAAATTATTATTGCACGATTGCATACCATCCAGATAAAGCTAATGCTAATACATTAAGTAGGAAATCTAATAGCAGTTTGGCACAAATTCAAACATCGAGATTATCAAACGTAGTTCAATTGAGGCTCTAAATGTTGAGCTAAGTTTAGGGCAAAATGAAGCATTGTTAGCTACGTTAAAGCTTAGATCAGTATTGCATGAAAGGATCCGAAAAGCTCAAAGCAAAGACCTAGAATTGGTGAATATTGTAGAGAAGTTAAAATATAATTTGAGTTTTGAGTTTGAGTTGAGAGACGATACATTGTGGTTAAATCAGATATTATGTGTACCGGATATTGATGGTCTAAGAGAAGAAATTCTAGAGGAAGCACATATAGTAGCCTATGTTATGCATCCTGGTACTACTGAGATGTACAATACTCTGAAACAACATTTATGGTAGCCAGGGATGAAGAGGCAAGTGGCTGAGTATGCTGCGAGGTATTTGACATGTTAACAAATCAAGGCGAAGCATCAGGCTCTAGATGGAAAGTTACAGTCATTACCTATTCCAGAGTGGAAGTGGGAAATGATTAAAATGGTTATGATATGATTGTCTATTGTTTATGTCTTGAATTTTGGTTAGATGGATTACAATCAGTAATTTGGAATTAATTGTTACAATTAGAAGAGTGATAAATTAAAATGTATATTTAGTTTAGGAAAAATGTTAAGTGGTAAGACAAGTTGACACATGGAAATTAGGATGACTAAGCGTATAAAATGAGTGACATTTGGCATAGGAAATTAAGTGACAAATGGCATAGAGAAATAAGTGACAATGGCCTAGGAAAATAAGAGACATTTGGCAGCCTCATAAGAATTCATGTAGCTTAATCCATTTATATGAAATATGTCCTTCTAAAACAAAGACACCTTTTACCAAATGGCTTAAGCAAATGTAGAGTCATGTTTCTCTCTAGTTGTTTCTTCTGCATGCTTTTTTCTTCTCCTCCCTCTCACTACCGAAACACATATATAACCGTCAAAGCTTTAAATTTTTGCTTTAATTCTATTGATCGTCACTCCAAGATCCATACAAGATCCTGCACAAAGATAGCTATAATCTGTTACCATCTCTTTGCCCTTGCTGAAATCATTATACTCCCATCTTGTTCTTGGAATTGTATTTGCATGCATGGAAGGCTAGGTTAGCTTGATAATTGAGGAGGTATTTGAGCTTATCAAGAAGGTAAAATACTGATCTCTTGTGATATAAAATAATAGAACTTGGTGATGACTGAATTAGGGATTGATTGATTGAAGTATTGGTGTTAAATGTGTTCTGGGTGTAGCACCCCACTCTTATAGTGCATACCCTTGAACATAATAATGGTATTCAAGAACATACTCTACGAAGGTGGCATGCTAGAACAGTCAGTCAATCAAACTCATTATGAATTATTTTCAAAACAATGCATGCAAATTGTAGAAAATCAATAACAAATCGGGCCCACTTTATTTGTAAACATTTTCATTCACAGGTGTTACTACACTCATTATACATATCATCAAATCTAGTCACTTAGGCCCATTTCATTTACAAACATCACTCACCACAATTTCTATTACACTTTACAATTTACACACATACATTGTATAATATTTGTGGAAATATAATTCAAAAACTGAAATCACTGAAGACATATGCAGGTGCAAACTGATCCTGACCTCTATCTCTTACTCGAATGCAGTGGCTAGACTCTAGTTAGTATAACTGGAGATCTTCTCTAAGCCTGAAAAATATTACAAATTTTGGGTTAGTTTTACGAACTTAGTGAGTGGACCATCCTCGATGGCTCACTCAATCACATAACACGTCAATTCATATAATCATATTAAGTCACATACATTTCATATTCAATTAAAACATATATCACATTCAGAAATCAGTCAAACTATTTAAATCATACATATCAGATGCATATGCAGTGCTCATGAGACTCACTTTCAATTATTATTGTTATGACCGAGTGCCTTTTTACTGGCCCATATCCCTTGTGGATATTGAGCTTGTATCGGATAATGTCCCATAGCCCTTATGGATATCGGCTACATTAACAACTAAGCCAGAGGGTCTTATCACATTTTAAGCTTTAAGCTCTTTTTACTAGCGACTCCGATCACAACTACTTTTATCTTTCATGCATTTATGTAATGAAATACATCACATGTATTCAGTCAATCAAAAGTGCTTAATATCATACACTCATATTCACTATCGCATTCTCATTCACAATTGTCATTGGACCTTGGTTTGACATTCAACATATACATTGAAAATCACTTATTTCATTCATATGCATATTCACATTTTTCTTTAGAACTTGGACTCGCATCCAACAATCAAGGTGAGTATCACATATTCGGTCAAATTCACTTACAAGAAGCACTTTCTACGATTTTTACATGCATCAAATGCCTCAGACATTCAAAGTCTGAATTTAGTAAAATCACATTCACATTACATATCAATCATATCAGTAGTCATTCATTGCAGAAATTTAAAACAGAATAACAATGAAATGAGACCATCTAGGTTGACTCACAATATGCTCCAGATTAGCTTTAGCTTCCATGATCTGGAAATGTCTGGAAGCGGATGTTTATCCTGCATATCAACATTATGCAATACACACATTGCACACACATTAATAATTTCACAATCTTATGAATACTCAA
>JANIHZ010051542.1:0-18613 GCA_027478365.1 Erythroxylum rufum | reverse complement strand
ACCAAAGCGGACAATACCTAATGGGCCACGGCTCAGTTGGGCAGATCCATATGCGAGGGCTACTCCCCTGTGGGCTTCGGAACCCACCCAAACCACATCCCAACTGTTGTCCACTTCTTATTAAATCCAAAGGTTTCACATAACATAACAGATAAGTACTATATGAGAAAATTAGCAGGTTAAAGATCGTTACCTAAACTTATCTTCTTTACTAGATGATCAACCTAAGATTATATTATGTACTTCTCATAACATAGAATAAAATACATTAAGAGATGATGAGGAGATGCGATAGAGGAGATAAAGATGGGACGAACTAAAATATTGAGATTTCAGTCGCTTGACTAGGGATTTTAAATGAAGAGATGTTCGCGAAGGAGGGCATTGATTTTCAGATAAAGATAAATCACAAAGGATATGTCCATTAAGGAGGGAGAAAATGAAGAGACGATAAGGAAATTTCACATGAAGATAGGTCGTACAATTAAGGTTCACGTCTTGTGAGATTTTTAAATAGTTTTGGGATTGGAGATGAATTCCATAATTCAGGTTCAGTCGAACTGTTGGGATTTTCAAACAAATTGGAATTTTCATAAAATGGTAAGTTAGGGTTAATTAAGTTTAATTTAAAATTAGGAGTAATTAGGAAAAATATGAAATTGGAGTTAATTATGTTTAATTAAGATGATTTTTTTAAGTTAGTAAGACTCGGTGTCACGTGTGTTCTATGTGATACTATAGGTTATACTTATAAAAAAATAAAAAATGTTACGTATTAACATAACATTTATATGATAGAGTCTTAAACTCATTAAAAATTTATTATTGAAGTTTAAAATTAAATAATCTTGAAACGTTATAATTCTTTTTATCTACTCTAAAATATTAGGATCTGACATAATATAAATGTTAATATTAAAAATGCAATAGTTGCCATAATGAAAGTGCCATCTTCAAGGCACTTCGATTAGAATAACTGAGAACAAAGACCCTGTCAGAGCATACCTTAAAGACAAATCAGCTCTTTAAACGTCTCTTGGTAAACTTGAAGTTAAATATAATAATAAAAAAAGACATCATATTTATTACAAAATTTTAAGATATTAAATAATGAATTCTTTTTTTAGAAATGAAAAAATTTTCATTAAAAATTAGAGAAGTTTACATTTGGGAAGGGTTTCGCTCACGTGCGAAAGACCACTTAGTTCGTAGAGTACAAGAAGTTAGTAGAAATGACGACATTCAACAAAAATACCTAGCGTATTTCAATTAAGGTAAATAAACCTTGTCTTTCTCGAATTTTCGAACCTTTACTCGATTAAGATGGACGATTGGCGATGCTCTGATGCTCTGGAGGCGATGCTTGCAGTAGCTCCAAGGAATAGCCTCTTCTCCGTTCTTCGCTCAACCAGCTACTCTTCTCAAGTAACCGACTCCATCTTAGACCTCCTTTAGGGATTAGGGCTTTTTATGTATCGTTAAGAGTTTGCTTCATTTCCAGAGGAGGGAGAAAACTCTTTGAGGGCTTAGCTCTTCGGTGACAATCTAGTGAGGGAGATCACGATTCAGGTCAGTATTGATTCCTGCTTCATATCCTTACTCTACACCTTCTTCAATCGATCTCTTTAGTCAAATCTGGTATGGTTAATCTGAATTCCACTCGTTTAGGATTATTTTTCTTAAAGATTTATAGGGACTTCAGAGTCTATCCAGAAAAGAGAGAACAGGGAGGAGGTCACATCACCCAAACAGGTATGCGATTTAAAGCTTTATTGATCTTCCTTTCTTTTCCTTGAAAAAACTCCATTATTTAAACACTGTTTGAACAATAATCCATTGATAATAGGGATGTGAATAAATGGAAATGTTCTTCATGTTGTGTTCAACCCAAAAAAGGGGGAATATTTTCAGGTGTGTCAGTACTGAACAATTTCTCAATTTCCTTAGAACTGCAAAGAAACATCTGCTTGTATAATCCTGGGTTCAATTGTGAACTGTGGTTGGATTTAATTTCTGCATTATGGATTGAGTAACTAATTCTTTGGAAATATCTGAAATGGCTTTTGCCATATTCTCCATATAAGAGCCATTCTCTTACTATAGTATAGGTTTAACTGACTGATGATCAGTTGCTCCCTTATGTTGGCAGTAATGAGTTCTATAAAAGAGATTATTGAAGCAGATTGATCTTTAAACCTTCTGTTATTCCTCTCTTTCCAGATAACTTGGAAACATGTAGCCACCGAGAGTAGTATAATAGCCCTATCATATTTTGAAATTTTCAATTTAGGTATATCCTGTATGATATTTGTGAGTCTGCTATAATTGAAATCAGGGACACATAAAGTAGAAAATTTTGCCCATATTCCTCTCGAGAAGACACATTTAAAGAAGAGGTGGTCTTTGGTTTCATCCTCTAGATTGCATAGAATACATAGTTTAGAGGAGGTTAGGAATTTCGACCTTATCCAGGGTACTCAGATTGTCCCACATTGCCAGCCATAGTAGAAAACTTACATTAGGTTTAAGGACCTTATTCCAGATTAAAGCATCCCACCCTACTCTATTTTCAGACATTCCCCTCATCTTTCTGACTTCCTTAGCAGTAATTACAGAAATAGGAATACCCTTCCATAAATAATTATCTCTCTCCTCATGACTTCTAAATTGAGGAATGTGCAGAAATGTAGTCTCATATAGGATAGAGCCCAGTTTCCATTCCTTACTATTTCTTGGAGCTTAGTATCCTTAGGGAATCGATTCAAAAGGGAATTTACCAACTGGTTTTGTATTAAAGGTCCATTTCCTGACCGATTATCATACCATAAGGAAAAACTATCTCCTACCCCTATCTGGCAAGTAATGTAGCACCCCCTACCGTAGAGTACCCACTGGAACACCTGTAGGTCATTCCGGTACATATCCTACGATAAGAGAGAACTACAGCTAAATATCCCGATACTCCACATGCCATCACAATCATAAAACATTAAAAGTAAATTGCAACATTAAAAAAAAACCAAGTTGTTTCCATTGCATTTCATCAAACTCAGTAATTTACAAACTATTAGTTTCATTTGTCTGTACATTCCTCTGAAAACTCAACACAACCACTATATACATTAAGACAAAATAACAGTCCTAACTAGGTCACTCAAAAACAAAATCCCAGCTGACCGACCTGTAAGCCATTGCCTCTCTCGCCAATCAACTCTACACGGCTCGAACGGTCTCTCTGGAGCTAAGGGTCTACTCTCAATCCTGAAAAATAGGTTGCAATTTTGGGTGAGTTTGCGAACTCAGTGAGGAACCATCATCGATGATTCGCCCAATTCATACAGTACAAAGACAAATCACATACAATTTATTTCACAAAAATATATTCAGAAGTACCACATGATTGGCTTACAATAAGTCACAATATACAAGGCATTCTTGCCTCTTTCCCATATACAAATATATTTAGTCAATTGTGTATGCAATGTATATGTGACCCTTTTCTATTTTATTACGGTGTTGTGACCGAGTGCCTTAACAGTCCCATATAAACAGTAGACGCGTCATAGGAGTAGGAGAGCCCTCTGGCACTACCTCCCTTCGAGCTCGAGGCTCTTTTTCAGTATTAGTGGCTACTCCGATCACAACTGTTATTAACATTTCATGATTTTGTATGAAATGCATATGCCCAATTTAGCATTCAATGCATCACAGTCGGTATCACATCAGAGGCACAATAATTGATCACGTTAATAGCAAGAAATTTCACAATTCACATTAAGAACACTTCCATGTCAGAATCAAACACATTCACTAATTCCACCATTATCTTCACAGAGAACATATAGTAATTGAACGAAAGCCATCTCAATCACTCACCTATAACTTTCGAGCTAATACCAGGAAGTCTCTGCAACGTCGGTAGGTAGACGCTCCAAATGTGCCTCTATAATGATCAGAGAATATAAACATTACTAATTATCCAATTAGAACTAATTAATGATGCACATGTAGCAATGAAAATGTGTACAATGCATGGTCATGAAATTCCCAGTCTTAATCCACAATTTTCCATCATAAAAGTTCGTCTAAAAATTAGAAATCTAACGGTACCAAAATCACTGAATTCGGACCTTTATAGGTCCAGAAATAAATCAAACAATGACCAGAAAATAATTACCCGGATTCACGTCAATTTTCCCTTTAAAAATTTCCAATTTCTTATAAAATGAAATTCAATCAGTCACGAATCCGATGCCTCAAGAATCAAGTCAATCGGATGTCGGACGAAAAAGTTATAAGCAAAAAAATAGAAAAAAGGTCAGTTCAAGTCGACTTGTCTGAGGATACAAGTCGACTTACTCTACTGTGCATGTGCTAGTCGACTTACTGAAGATACAAGTCAACTTACATTACTGCCTCCGACATAGCAACTTCCATAGGTCATAACTCCTTAATCCGAACTCCAAATTGAACAAAATTGGTGTCTATTTCATAGAGAAAAGAGTTCTCTACAAGGTTTAAGGATGTCAAAAATGCAATCACAGCTACTGCCTAATCATAGGGTTCCAAAACAGTGCAGCATTTTGCAAAATCCATAACCTCTCATTCCCTTTGCTAGAAATTACAAGATTTATGCCAACTGAAAGATCAGAATATTTCCTACAACTTTCATGATAACATGAAATCAAATTCAATGGCTAAGTAGGGCAAACAATTAAGCAAAGATTCTATCCACTGAAATCACCTAAACTGAACAGAAATTTTCTAGAAATCATAACTCCTTGCACAAATGTCAAAAAATTACATACTTTATACCATGAAAAGATCAAACAAAATACTACACTTCTCATGATGGGCTTAAAGACAAATTCCATCACTAACTAACTCAAAACTGTCGTGAAAGTGGCTGTTCTGATCACTAGCCAATGACCTAATTTAGGTCCAATCTTTGAAAATTCATAACTCCCAATTCTGACATCCAAAATTAACATGCTATATCACATTTTCAAGATAATTTCTTCCTCTACAACTTTCCATAGAGCACTTGAGCCAATTCGAATCACAAAAATCTCTAATTTAGCTTCCAATCACAATACTCACAAAACCTACATTTAGGGATAGGTTTCAACATAATGTACATAACCAGCCAACATTTAACAAGTCATAACTCACAATATACATATTTAAAACTTGAAAAATCAGTGGAAATGGAAATATAACATGATAGGCTTCAACTTTCATGAAGATCAATTCCACAAATTCACCCTAATTCAATCCAAAAAAATGCATCCAAGTTTCAGGTTATCAATTCTCGGCTACTGTTCACACAGCCCCTATACATCACTTTCAAGGCAAAAATTCAACCTCTTCAAGCTACAATTAGACACCACTTATTTCACAAGAAATTGTAGACAAACAACTAAAGTTTAAGTTGGTCCAAACCTCACCTTAATAGCATAACCACATAAAGAGTTATGATCAAAAAGCTGAAACCCACACAAGTTCAAATTTCCAGATTTCATCTTCCACTCTACTCTTTTCATGCCAACATCAATACTACATCACTAAACATCCCATTTAACCAAGAAATCAGCCACTAGATCATCAATACTTTCACTTAGACTAATAGCCACAATTTGGCAGCACTTAACTCAATTTGGTTCCTTAATTTCCATTCAATATTAGTCATAAAAATCAATCCAAATCAAGCTAAAACCAAGTCAAAACACACAATTCATGCTAATTTCATCAAGTCATACACAAACATAATCTTATACCCAACAACTCAACCATATTTTTCATGAAATTAAGACATCATAAATCACAATCAATGCACCATAGTTCCCAATTAATACATCAAACAACTAAGAAAAGAACATAATTAAATTCTTACCTAATTAAAAGCTTTCAACCCTTCTCTTAAATTCTTCAATTAAGATACCAAATCACCAACTTCATTCACCCCACTAGCACACACAACACTCATCAACCAAGGGAAGTAGAAGGTTTACACTTCAACACTTAAGGTAGGAAGGTAGCAATTTAACTAGGGAGATTGAAAGCAATTCGATGGAGAGGAAGAAAAAGCAAGCTTCGGATGGAGAAGAAAATTAAACAATAAAACTCATCCTTTCCATTCTTTAAGCAAGGAACAACCGAGAATGCTTGAAGCATTAAATGACATAGATATGTGTCAATAATATACTTGTCCACTTAAAGGACTAAAGACAAAAAGTCATTTAATAACCTTTAATGCAATAATCCCCATAATTAAAAATTACATCTTTAATACATTTTCAACAAAATCCCAATTTCGACCCCAACATAAAGTATCCAATAGTCCAGTACCATTTGACAGCAATTTTCGGTACCGAAAATCAGTCGGTTCGCCACTTGGCGATTTTTTCAGTCCGAAAATTGTTCCCGAAAAAATTCCAGAAAATTTCCTAAAATTTCCTTAAAATATAAAACACACAAAAACTCACTCCAATAAATTTTTCAAACACAATGTCCACATTATTCACAGTAAAATTTCATTTAGGCCTAAATACCGGAAAATTGTCATGAATGCATGTACAACTATTTTTTATGTGCAAAATTCAACTGTTCACAATTAAGAATATGCATGAAAATACCCAATCAGTCCTAATCACTCTCACCCCTGTCCAAATTACTATTTTACCCTTCCCGTCGGGGTGGGATGTTACAATTAGTCTATTTAACCTACAAAACCATAACAATCCTCTAAATCGTTTGACCTAATTCATAGTGATGTTTAGGGTCCATCTCGTGTTAAAAACCTTTCTGGAAATAAATGGTTTGTAACTTTTATCGATGATCATACTCGATTATGTTGAGTCTATTTAATGCATGAAAAATTTGAAGTTGCTCAAAATTTTCAAAACTTTTATACCATGATTGAAACTCAATTTCACACACACATTGGTATACTTTATGCTGACAATGGTACCAAGTATTTTAATGAAGTCCTTGGAAAGTTTCTTAAGCTTAAAGTTATTGTTCACCAATCAACTTGCATTAACACCCCTCAACAAAATGGCATTGCCTAGAGGAAAAATAAACATTTACTGGAAGTATCTCGGGCTATTATATTTTTCTATAAATGTGCCAAAATACCTTTGGGGTGAGTTTGTTTTGACTAAATCATACTTAATCAATCAAATGTCCAGTTGTGTTTTGCATTACGCTACACCCTTAGGTGTGTTTAAACAATATTTTCCTAAAAATCAACTTTATTATACTTTTTCCCTTAAGGTTTTTGGGTGTACTATGTATGTTCATACCCCAACTAGGGGAAACTCCAAACTAGATCCTAGAGCTGAAAATTCTGTATTTATCAGGTATGCTCCTAGTCAAGGGGGTTATAAGTGTTACAACCCTTCCATGCAAAAAATTGTTGTATTTATGGATGTCACATTCCTAAAACATCAAAAAAATTTCCTTCAGGAAAGAACTTTAATGAAGCACAAAATTTTTGGGATGTTACTATTACTCCCAACCCCTTACCCACAGTCATTATTGATCATAATATAATCTCTGATAATGAAGGCATATAAACTATTCCTAATCTGTCCATGCTAGGAAATCTTAGTTCAACCACAGGGGGATAAATACTACCTTTCGTTCCCAAGGAATGGAATACTAAGCTTCGTCTTTATACTAAGAGAAAGACTCAATTAAGAAGTAGAGAACAACTACCTCAACACTGCACGACCTCTCAAACCCTTTGGAGAATGAACCTGGGAACAACTCTAATTTAGGTAACTCTTTTGTGCCTAGTAATGATCAATCTATACCTACTGACCCATAAATTACCAGTGATGTTTCTACTGATTTCTCTACTAATAATTACCTACCCATAACACTTAGGAAAGGGAAGTGAGCTTGTACCAACCATCACATATCAAAGTACCTATCTTATGGAAAACTATCACACAAATACAACTCCTTTATCTCTAAAATAACTAACCTGTTTGTACCAAGGAACATTCAGGAAGCACTTTAAGATCCGAATTGGAGATTAACTGTTATGGAAGAGATAAATGAACTTGAGAAGAATGGAACTTGGGAACCTGTTTATTCCCTTATAGATAAAATTTTGGTAGGTTGCAAGTGGCTATTCATTATTAAATTCAAGGATAATGGTAGTGTGGGAAGGCTAAAGGTAAGAATGGTTGCTAAGGGTTCACTCAAAGCTATGGTATTGACTACCAAGATATGTTTGCTCCTAAAGGCAAATACTATTCGGGTGTTATTGTCCTTGGCTGTAAATTTTAAGTGGAATTCACATCAAATAGATGTCAAAAATGTATCTTTTAATGTAGACTTAAAAGAAGAAGTCTTTATGAGCTTGCCTCCAAGATTTGAGGATACCTATAGGAGAAATAAGGTGTTCAAGCTAAAGAAGTCATTATATGGCCTAAAATAGTCTCCTAGAGCATGGTTTGATAGATTTAGAAGGGCTGTAAAGAGCTAAGGATACTATCAGAGTCAAGTCGATCATACACTATTCTACAAGCGGTCCGAGGTAGGAAAACTATCTATCCTTATTCGTTACGTAGATGATTTCATTCAAACTTGAGATGATGTACCTAAAATAACATAGTTGAAAAAGAGATTAGCTAAAGAATTTGAAATTGAAGACCTTGGACTCCTCAAATACTTCCTTGGGATGGAGTTTGCTAGATCAAAAGATGGTATATTTATGAATCAGAGGAAATATATTCTAGATATGTTGAAGGAAACTGGACTAATAGGTTGTAAGGCACCTAATATGCCTGTTGAAACAAGTGTGAATCTTAGCCCTACTCAACCTAAAAATGTCGTTAATAAGGAGAGATATTAGTGGCTGGTTGAGAGATTAATATATTTGTTACATACTAGATTCGATATAGCTTTTGTCGTGAGCTTAGTGAGTCAATTTATGCATTCACCAGGTTGAGAACATTTTAATGCTATGTATAAGATACTACAATATCTAAAAGGAACTCCCGGGCAAGTTTAATGTTTCGTAAGCAAAACAATGTTCAAGTTGAAGTTTATACCGACGCTGATTGGGTAGGGAGTGCAACTAATAGAAGATCAATGTTATGTTATTGCACATTTGTTAGTGGTAACTTGGCAGAGTAAAAACAAATGTTGTTACAAGGACCAGTGCCGAAGTTGAGTTCCGATCAATGGCATATGAAATTTGTGAAGTTTTATGGATTAAAAGGGTACCCGAGGAACTACAAATTCCTATTTCAGTTCCTATAAAGGATTATTGTGATAACAAGGATGTAATTTCAATTGCCTACAACCCTGTCCTTCATGATAGAACAAAACATATTGATGTTGACAAGCATTTCATTAAGGAGAAGATTGAAAAAGGATTAATTTGTGTTTCTTATATACCGACCTCACAATAGGTAGTTGATATTCTTACAAAGGGGTTACGCAAAAGGTACTTTAGTGTTTTGGTTACCAAGCTGGCTATGGAAGACATCTACAAGCTAGCTTTGGACGAAGTGTTGGGAGATATCCACCTGAATATTTCCTAGGTATTAATGACTCATTAAATTTAGCAAAATTAGATCAATTAGAATATTATGTACAGTTGTTAGTTTTCTAGAATAGCTCTTTGTACTCCTATATATACTTGTACCTATGTATTGACAGAAAAGGCAATAAGAAATACCTCTAATCAATTTGTAGTTTCTACAGCATCAAAAGCGTTGTATAGGTAAACCTTCAACCCCAACTTTTAATGTGTCTTTTGGTTTCATAATCCTTTTCTGCCTAGAATGAAAGCCTCTTATGTTATATAAAGGACTCTTTGAACCTCTGAGCTATTAGCTTTAAGATGACCTTGTATATTATGTTACAATAAGAGATCGACTGATGGTTATTTATAGCCCTCGGGTTTGACTTCTTTGGAATAAGGCTAATAAATGCTTTGTTTATCTCTTTTAGTATTCTACCTTTGGAAAGAAATCATTTACCACTTTTGAGTTTAACCCACTAACAATAACCTAAGTTCACCAGAAAAAGTGAGCATTAAAACTATCTAACCTAAGAGACTTGTTCGATTTCAAGTTGAATATAACCTCTTTAATTTCCTACCCCATTATTAGTCTAATAAATTATTCTTTGTTTCCTGGCTTAAACAGTCAATTACAAAAGGTTCAAGATCATTCAATTTGCATTCTACCTCCTCACTTATACCCCATAGTTTTTAGTAATATCTAACTTTAGTTTCTTTAATTTCCCCTTTACTATGGCATAGTCTTCCCTCCTTATTTAATATGCAAGTAATCTTATTTATATTCCTTTAGCCCAAGATTAAGGAGTGCAAAAACTTTGTATTGAAATCACCCCCATTAATCCATCTCTATGTTGCCTTCTATTTTAGCAAGGAATATTATTGGTAAAGTGCCATGTTAAATTTTGCTAAGCTTTTTGCTTCCTTAATTTTAAGAGATTGGTTATGACGGTTTTGGTAACAATCATCCTAAGCTCTCCATAAATTATCCGTAGCCTTCTGTAAATTTTCAGTTGTGTCAATACCCTTTACAACACCTTTGATTATCTCCTTAACACATTATAGTTTCCTCATAAGTTGTCATGCCTTGCAACCTATTACTTCCTCATCTTATACCTCTCTTACCAACTCCACGAAGCCCTATTTTTCAATACAAAAATTAAAGAATGTAAAAGGGGCTTTTGGGCTAGGTTGCTTAACTCAATAATGGAGTGAGAAGAATATAAAAGTTCTCCAAACCAAGCATCAGTAAAAATATGCGAGAAGATTATACTTAGCGATTATAAGAGAAGAAGAATAAGACTTAAAAAGAATTAGGAGGAGGTAATTAGGAATGATATGGCCCTACAAAAACTTAAAGAAGATTTGGACCTTAATAAAAAACTTTGGCGAACTAGGATATAAATAGATGACCTTATATAGAAAGGTCTTTTTCTTTTCATAGGCCTTTTGAACCTTTTTCTTCAATTCTTGTGTCTTTTAATTAGCGTAAATTCTTTTATTTGTAACACTTGCTCTTTTAGTTCTTTTATTTATTTATTTTATATTTTAATTATTTGTTCATTTTATTTACTTTCTTATTTGTTTATTTATTTATTTACTTTTATCTTTATCTTTATTTTTATCTCTATTTTATTTTTTATTTTTTTACTTTTTACTTTTGATTTTTTTCATTTATGTAGTTAATTGTTTGTTTATTTGGCCATTATTTTTTTCAACGATTTTTAAAAACTTTTTTCCTTGGATTTATCATAAATAACCTATCTACTAGTTAGGAGGGATAAGGCTGCATATTTTTGGACCTTTTTAGATCCTCAGTTTAATGAAATTTTTACTAGAACGTTATTGTTATTGTTGTTGTTTATATTAATTTATCTAAAATAATTTAATTATGAAAGAAATTTCTTTTAAAACCTTTGATTGATTATAATTATTGATTTGATAAATAATTTAATTTAATAGTTCACCTATTAAAAATTAAACTAAATTTCACAAGTATTCCTAATAAAGTTAATCTTTTAAGAACAAGTGTTCAAATATTTGAGAATAACTTTTCTACATTTATTAGGAAGTTAAACTAATTTAATATTAATTAAACTAATTTAATCAAAACTAAAGGAAAAAAAAGGTATATTAATGGGATTGTCTAACCATTAGATGTTGGTTTCCCTTACCATTTTTATATAAGCTAGGGTTTTCTTTGTCCTGGCCTGTCGCCCTCCTCCTTTTACTCTTATTTGTTACTTCATAATTTGCCACCTCCTCTGTTTTTCATTGCCTCCGTTGCCTGCTGGTGATTCTTCTCCTTAGGTGAATTTAGCCCTTGTTAGTGGCGATAGTCGTTATTGGCAAGCATCTCCACTAGAGAAAGTAGTCGCTAATGTAAGAACTGCCTTCTGTTAGTGGCGAGATGAGGCTTCTCAACCTTATCCTTTAGTTGATTCACCCAAAACCAATGCAACCCAAAACTAGAAAATAAACCCACAAGCTCAATCACTAAGTTTTCAAAAACTTCTAAGCTAAGAAAATGCATACAATTATCTTAAAACATATTTTTCAGCAACTAAAAGCTACGAGAGATGCATCTTGTGTTTTCCAAATTGCAAGTTTTTCAAGACATAAATAGTGAGAGCATTACCAATTTCCCAACTACACAATTAGATTCCTCAAATTATCTTATTTGGTGAAACCAAATTCAAGCAATTCTTACCATATCCGATCTCCTCTGCTATGTTGATGGATCATCTTTGGCACCAACTACCTGATATTGACCCTTTGTCTCTAGAACTTATTAAGTAATGATAATAAAATCGACTAACTTGTTTATTGCTTCCCCAGTGCTTCCCTCTCCACCTCCATCATCTGACTTGCTCTTTTTCACTGCACTTACATAAACTCTGGGTTAGAATGGAAAGAAATTTCATGCAACATTTCCAACTCTCAAAGTATAGGATAATATTGATGATATTTCGTAAATGATCAATATAGGAAATTCAATCTCGAGGATATGTGTATATATGACAGAAAATATGTATAATTGGCAAGAGTCCTTATAGGCATATTGCTAGGAGTCTACTAAGGGAATTAGTGAGCAAGGAACAGCTCACACGTTTCTTATATATACTGTACATTGTTGACATAAATCACATCAGAAATTATCTTCCTCCATAAATCGTACATGGTATTAGAGACTTGAACAAGAGATCAAAATCCATAAGCACAAATAGAACAAAGATCATTAGGATGTCAGGAGAGACACCGCCACCACTACCACCACTAAAGGGAGGAGGTCTGTACAGTCTTATGTCTGGCGACCATCCAGGCTTGCTGATCACTCACGTTCAGATGAAGCACATAAACTACGACGAATAGGCTATGGCAATGTGTACAGCGTTGAGTGCAAAGAAGAAATTGAGTTTCGTTGACTGGATGATTGGAGAACCCAGCAAGAACTCCACAGACTATGAAGACTGGTGGATGCTAAATTCCATGATTGTATCATGGATATTTAACACCATTGAACCGACACTCTGATCCCAAATCACCTACGTTGATTTAGCGAAGGATTTGTGGGATGACCTGAAACAACGTTTTCCTATTGCTAATGGCCCACAAATTCAACAATTAAAGAATGAGATTACAAACTGTAAGTTACAGGGATAGAACATCATGACTTACTATGGGCGATTGAAAAAATTATGGGATGAGCTTGCAAATTATGAGAGAATCCCTGTGTGCAAGTGTTCTGGCTGCATACGTAACATCATAGCTGAATTGGTGAAAAGACAAGAAGATGAGCGCGTTCACTAGTTTGTGATGGGTCTCCATGACGATATCTACAGAAACGCCTGTTCTAATGTTTTGACTACTGAACCTCTGCCAAATGTTAGTTAGGTATACTCCATTATGATGAGGGAAGAACAAATCAGGAACTCGGTTCGCTGGAAAGATGTTAGAGCTGTGGCGGTTGCGTTTGCAGCAAGATCCAACGAGGGATAAGTGAACGAGAAAGAGAAACAAGGGCCCTGTGCCTACTGCGATAAACCTGGCCATGACATTGATGGGTGTTATAAACTCATTGGATATCCATAATGGTACACAGACAAATACGGAGACAAGACATGTACAGGTGGAAGAGGTGATAGTGGACGTGGCAGAGGCGGGTCTGGCTTTGGGAAAGGGCGAGGACAGACACGAGTCAACTCGATGCAAACCAAGCCCAGCACAGGGGCGTCCGCTACTGCAGGAACTTCTGTTACTGGACACACAGAGACAGAACATATGACATTCCCAAATCTGAGCAACGAAGATTGGATTGCTCTTATGAATCTTGTGAAGAATCAAAAATCGGGTCGGAATGAAAGCTTGAGTGGTAAACACATAGATCAAGAATGGATACTAGACTCTGGTGCATCTCATCACATGACAGGGTGTCTCAATTTGCTGTCAAATGTGCAGGATATAGTTTCGATTGGGATTGGATTACCCAATGGAGAGCAAACTTTTGCAGTAAAAGAAGGAATAATGTGTTTGGGCAAAACAAATTTATTTCTCATGTTTTCTTTGTTCCCAAAATGAATTGTACCCTTATCTCTGTTGCATGTTTGATGAAAGATTTAAATTGTATTGTCACTTTTACTGAAAGGTTTTGTGTGATACAGGACCGAATTTCGAGGATTTTGATTGGAATGGGTGAGTAGTGTGACGGGGTCTACCTCTTTAGAGCAATGGAGCAAGGGTGTGCAAATCGTGCAAAGGAAGTAGACGACATATAGTTGTGGCATTGTAGACACAAGCATCCCTTAAAATATCGAGTATCTCTAATTCCTGGTATTAAGAATAAAAGTAGAATATTAGATGAACCCTGCGATGTTTGTTTTAGAGCGAAACAAACTCGAGAAGTTCTTGTTCAAAGTGACAGTAGAGCTGAAGCTTGTTTTGATTTGATAAATTGTGATCTTTTGGGAGCATATAGAATTCCTACCTCATATGGTGCATATTATTTTTTGACTATCATAGATGATTTTTCTAGAGCTATTTGGATTTATTTACTTGTGGAAAAACATGAGTTAGTGAAAATTATGTGAAATTTTTTTGCCATGACTGAACGACAATTTGGGAAGCATGTAAAATTGTGTGGAGTGACAATGGAATTGAGTTTAAACCTCTGAAACCTTATTTTGATGACAATGGGATTGTGTTCCAAACTTCATGTGTTGGGACTCCGCAACAAAATAGTCGGGTGGAAAGAAAACATCGACATATATTGAATATAGCTAGGGCCCTTCGTTTTCAAGCCTCCTAGCCAATTAAGTTTTGGGGAGAGTGTGTTTTAACTGTTGGAACTCTTATTAATAGAACACCCATTGAATTACTCAAAAGAAAAGCCCCTTATGAAGTTTTGACTGGGAACCTTACGAAATTTATGCAATTGAGCATTTTTGGGTATCTGTGTTACGCCCATAGACAAAAACGCAACAACGACAAATTTGGAGAATGGAGTCGAAAATGTGTTTTTGTTGGGTATCCTTTTGGCCAAAAGGGGTGGAGAGTCTATGACATCGCAAAAGATGAATATTTTGTTTCTCGCAATGTGGTTTTCCATAAGCATATTTTCCCTTATGCAAGTTCACCAAGTCAAGAACAGGTTCTACCTCAGTAATCTCCTGTGCTTCTAAGAGATATGTTATATGATGATTTTGCTAATCCTAATAAGCATGAGTTTCCTTTTGATGAACAAAGTGTCACACAAACCTTACTTAGAGACAGGGGGAGTTTAGTTGTGTCCTCCGTGGAACAAGAGGAGACCATGGGCAGTAGTCAGGTTCACACTACGACGGAATCACCCATTCCTAGTGTTCATGGCGCAGATGCACCTACTGGAGATGACGGGAGCCCTATGCCGAGTCCATCTTAACCAACTGGGAACGAAGACTATGGTCGAGAGAAGCAGGTAAGTCGACCATCGGTGTTATTGAAAAACTATGTGACTTGTTCTACTCATTGCTCTAGCTTTAAAGACCCTGAGCCTGCTCCCGTTCAATTGACATCCTCAGGTACTCCTTATCCCATTGATAACTATGTGACCTATGCAAATTTAAATTTTACTGTCAAATATCGAGCTTTCTTAGCCATAGTGACTACCGCATACGAGCCCACTCGATACTCAGAAGCAGTAAAGGAGAAAAAATGACGAGAGGCCATACAGAAAGAAATTAAAGCGCTAGAACGAAACGACACTTGGGAACTTGGGCCATTGCCGTAGCACCCCACTCCCGTAAGACCCGAACCTGACATCGAGAGTGATATCCGAGTCCGAGCCCGCAGAAGTGGCTTGCTAAAACACTCACTCGGTCAAAAGTCGGTACAAATGTCATTAAATTTTGTAACCCGATCGACATAAGCATACGCAGAAATCAATTTCTGATCGGTCTAAGTCCAGTTCAATGATAATGTAGTCAATACATTACAATGATACAGATTCCTATGGCCAAGTGGGGCCCAACATTAACACAAAACATCATTTTTAGAAATTGCATAATAAAGGAATAATCAACACAACGAAAGACGCAACTAATCCCGACCCCGAACTCCTGTTCGCCGGACGGGGTATTCACCAGAGTCCTGAAAAACAATTGCAAATTTTGGGTGAATTTTGCGAACTCTGTGAGTGACCATCATCGATGGCTCACCCTATGCATAATACACAATAATCATATCACATGCATACTTTTAATAGTAAACACGTAAATCACATAACGATATCAGTCATGTCCCATATCAAATACCTTTATACCGATCCCATTTTTAGTATCTACAATGCAATATCGGTCACATTGAACAACAAAGTATATGCAATATCGGTCGCATAGAACAGTACAGTATATGCAATATCGGTCGCATTGAACAGTACAGCATATGCAATAGCGGTCGCATTGAATAGTACAGTATATGCAATATCGATCGCATAGAACAGTACAGTATATGCAATATCGGTCGCATTGAACAGTACAGTATATGCAATAGCGGTCGCATTGAACAGTACAGTATATGCAATATCGGTCGCATTGAACAGTACAGCATATGCTATATCGGTCACATTGACCCTTCACATGTCTGCTACCCAGTTGTTACGTTATTGTGACCGAGCGCCTCATTATGCGTTGAGCCCAAGGCTCTGATTCACTTTCAATCTTTAAGGGGTAGGAGAGCCCTCTGGGTATGCACTACTCCCCTTTGAGCTCGAGTCATGTTTGATCTGTAGGGGTAGAAGAGTCCTCTGGGTATGCACTACTTCCCTTCGAGCTCGAGGCTCTTTATCAGTCGTTGAGCTTGTAGCTCTAATCGGTCAGCCACTCTGGTCACAACTACCATTATGTTTCATGCATGGATGAAATGCAATGCATCAGTCAAAAATGCCCAATCCCATTTAGTCATGTCTTTATGTTATCGATCGGTCCTATTTTACGATCGGTCCCATTTTACGATCGGTCCCATTTGATCGATCGGTCTCATTTTATCGATCGGTCTCATTTTATCGATCGGTCTTATTTGATCGATCGGTCTCGTTTTATCGAGCGGTCCGATCGGTTAATCACATTCTCATTTATCAATCACAGTTTCAGTATAAGCAATACACGATCAGATCACAGTAAACAGTCACATTATGTACGCTTAGTTCACCCAATTCACATTTAAGTAACAATTCATCGATCGATCAGTTTTAAAATAACAATGAAAGCAAACAGTAAAAGGGGACCATCTCGGTCTACTCACAATATGCGCCCAACTAGTAACCGCTTTCCCAATCTAGGAACGCCTGGATGCGGGCACCCAGCCTGCACAGTACATTTATGCAAAATACGCACATGTTACAAATTGCACATGCCTAAACTGAAATATGTACATTGCATGTCACGTATCACTCCATTAACACTCCCTTTTAGACAGTTTATCCTCCAATGTCTCACTTTTCATCTTAGAAACTAACTTGCCGATCGGCCCCTTTTGGATCACTTGTAGATCCATTTTTTTATTTTCATTAGCAGCAAGAATCAACTCTATCGGAGCTCTGTAGCTCAAGATATCTCCAATTTGCCCAAGCATATAATCAAACTCTTTTAATCGGTTAGTCCACTTGAAATCGATCGATCTGTCTTAGTGAATCTCAAAACTGATCAATATCAAAGATCAGTCGATCGACCGGCAATCAAAGGTCGATCGATCGGAATATCAAGGATCAGTCGATCGGCCAGAAATTCAAATGTTGATTTGTTAGAGTAGCAAAGGCCAGTCAAACAACCAAAAACTGAAAGGTCGATCGGTCAGAATATTACAATCGATCGGTCAGGAAAGCACAGTCGGTCAGTCGATCGATCAGATAATAGAGCTCGGTCGGTCAGAAGAGCAAGGTCGATTGGTCAAGATATGAGAGATCAGTCGATCGACCAGAAATTCAAGGGTCGATCGGTCAGAATATCAAAGAGCAGTCGATCGACCAAAAATTCAAGGGTCGATCATCAGAATATCAACAATCGGTCAGAAACAAAAGTCCATCAGCCAAAGGACCAAAAATCGGTCAGTACATTTGTGATCAAAATCAATCAGTCAGAAGGATCAAAGTCGATCGGCCAAATGATCAAAGTCGATCGATCAGAGGATCACAGTCAATCGATTTAAATAGAAGGGTGATCGATCGGTTAGACTCTCATATTTTCATTCCACCCAGTTCATAGTCACTAACACTTTCATATTTTACTCACAGTTCTCGAACCTTCGGTCCGATATCTATTCTACATAAACCATTCTAATAATTCGTACATAAACCATTTAATTTCTTTCCAGTAATTCGTTTATATAACAAGGAATCATCTCCAAACTCCTCTATACCCGTATCAACATCATCACCCATCCCATACAAGAATCAGATCTAAATATCATGTATCATTGCCGATGACACACATAGAGACTTTGCAACTATCGAAACATTATAACGCATGCATATACTGACACTTTCTAATAAGTCTTACCTCTTGTAAGCTTCCGCTTCTTCGATTCCGTTGTCTCTACTTC